>JAOWBW010000064.1:573661-619843 GCA_026119855.1 Campanula takesimana | reverse complement strand
TACATGTACCAAGTTGTGCACAAGAAAGAATTTTGAATCAAACTTTTGCAAAGAAATATTTTACATTGAAACCCTTTTATACAAAGCAACTTGTACACACGAGGAGACTCAGAAAACCCTTACAAAAAAGGGGTTATGCACGACGAGGTTTTGGAAACCATTTTATTGACAAAATCATGCATAACCAAGATTTATTACCTTTTAAAACCAAGTTTTGGCCAAAAGAATGAAGGTAATGTGCACAAGTAAGACTGTAAATTTGGAACCTGGACAAGCAGAAGCATAGAGGGCACCCAGAATGTTGTAGCCCTGCACCAAACTGTTAATTGGCAACATTCTGGTCCCTACCCAAACTAGCCGTACGGCTAAAGCAAGAGGGTGAAGATTTTTCTCAGTTTTCTCCAACTTCTGATCATCAAGCCCCAGCTTATTGTGTTTTCCAGAACGTATGTACTCAAAACAGTTCAAACAGAAACAGCAAACACACACAAATATGCAAGAAGTCAACTAACGGGAACGGGAGTTTGACCCACACAAGAATGCCCCCGAACCTTCTAGAAAGAAGTCCGAAAGCACTCTAATTCCCCAGCGGAGTCGCCACTGTAAGGATCCCGTCCTCGGGGGCGAAACAAGCAAGGTTCGCACGAGGACAAAATGCCAACACATGGGAACCGGTCAAATTTAACGGAGTCGCCACACCATTTTGTTAATTTTAAACCAACAAAATGACAAAGGTTTGAGTTCAAAGGTTCGGTGTCGCGACCCCGGACCCCGCGGGCCCGAGACCGCGAGCTGGACGTCGACTTAGAACCAAAACTATGAAATACTGAAGTTAAAAATTCCATTTAACCAAAAGGTGATAACACAAGGTTTTGAAAATCAACTTGAACAACAAGGTAAAACTAGTATAAACTCCATGAGATTATACACCAAAGTTACCAAAATACACAATTCCTAGTGACGTCAGTGTTTGGTACAATTATTCCAAAAGGTTACACATTTATATAATGTAAACCAACCTATACATCTTTCCCCAAAAGAAAGTATCCACCCTCGACGTCCTCTTTCTCGTGATCAGCGAGACTAATCCTTAGCACCTGGGGGGGTTAAGGAAAAACAAAGATAAAGAAAAGGGGGTGAGATAAATCTCAATAAGTTACTAATGCAACTACATGACATGCCATGATGCAATAATCAATAATAAATCACCTAACACATAGCAATTATCATATATCAGATAGCAGTGGAAATAAACACATAACAAAGGATATACCCAAGGTTTTCCCAAACTGATAAACCAAATAAAGGTCGCTGCGCAGCTTCAATAATCGACAGATCATCATCTTCATAATAGCATGAAAGCTGAAGAGAAATCCCCGGTACCGGAACCAATAACAAAGCAATGTGCCACAAAGGGCGGGAGCCATGCCACAAAGTCATGCTCTAAACGTCTCAACCAAGGCCGATCTGGAAGAGGAAAATAAGGGCAAAACAATGGTTGACACCATAATGGACTTGGCCGGTGCCATCACAATATCTCACATCGCCCGACACAACCACAAATACCAGCTGGGCTTTCAAGTAAAAGCTAAGTAATAAAATATTAGCACGATAAACAACCATTGATTCCAAAGTAGGGAACCATACCAAGTAGTCACCAAGAAAGTGAAATGAACCAACAATAACCAATTAAGGTGCTTTAATAATTTCCACAATGATAACACCACTCCCTTATCACATTTGATCATAAAGAATCCAGTTAACTCAAGCACACAACCAAAACTTTTCACTCATCTCGAAGAGCTCAAGGAGAGCTTTAAAATGATAGTTTATTCGTCCAAAACGGAGTTCGGATGAGAATGTTATGGAGGAAACAGTTTTAGAAGAAAAGGGAAGAATATATCAGAGTCCTAGCTTGGCACGACCGTGCCTAGGAAAGTGGCACGACCGTGCCAAAAATGACGAGAGGAAAGTGAAGGTTGGCGCGACCGTGCCAAATAAAGGGGCACGACCGTGCCAGAAGAACGATGCCCAGATTCTTCCTGGGTTCAAACATACCCGAAAATGGCACCCAAACAACCCAAAATTCTTACCCTTTCTCAAATACTCAAAATCAAGACTTCCAATAAGCATAACTATGAACCAAACAACTTATAAACTTGAATAGGACCAAAATAACACATCTAGAAACCCAAATCAAGGTTTAAAATCCCAACCTTCATATGACCACCATTTTAACCAAAAATCCAAATAAATTCCAAATAAATTGCAACCTCATCCCAAACTTCAAATATAACAACAAGGCATTATATGGACATGATATGAACATTTTAGCATAAAAATGGGGGAAAAGCAACTTACCCGGATTTCTCAAAGTTGACGGAATTCAATTCTTTTTGGTCCTACGCGATCCTATCGACGATCTAAACACATTTCACGTTTTAAGAAATGAGAGATTATGAGAGGAAGAAGAAGGAAATGAAGAGAGAAGGAAGAGAAGAAAATGCTTACCTTTCTATGTAGAGAGAGAGAGGAATGGGCTGGGAATGGGAGGGAGTAGGGTGAGGGAGAAGGAGGTGTAGGGAGAGGGGGAGTAGGGAGGGAGTAGGAGAATTATTTGAAAACTTTCACATAGGCCCCTCCTCTAGTACTAACACAAATGCTTACTCTCCCTACTAACAATTAAGACCCAACAATACCACACTTAATCCAAATAGAATGCTAGGCATAATTATTATAACACATGAAATGCACACATAATTATTTAAATAAATAATAATTTAAATAAATAAATAAGCAAATAAATAAATAATAATTATTTATTACTATAAAATAGAGCCTAGATTTCGGGTCGTGACATTCACTCCCCTTAAAGAAAATTCGACCCGAATTTTAACGAGACTCACCTTAAACAAAAAGCCACGGAAATTTCCTCTCGATCTCATCTCGGAGCTCCCACGTCGACTCCTCGATATTATGATTCCTCCAAAGAACTCTAACCAATGAAATACTTTTGTTCCTCAACTCTTGGACTTTAGAATCAAGAATCCGAACCGGTCGTTCCTCATAAGTCATATCGGGCTCAATATCCTCCGGTATCCTCGGTAACACGTGCGATGGGTCATGAACATACTTCCGAAGCATAGAATCGTGGAAAATGTTGTGCAAACGGTACAAAGATGGTGGTAACGCAAGACGATACGCTAGAAGTCCAACCTTTCCCAAAATCTCAAACGGACCAATAAACCTCGGAGGCAATTTGCCTTTCTTCCCAAACCTACGAATACCCACCTTTGGAGATACCTTCAAGAACACCCAATCACCGGTCTGAAAACTAAGATCTCGCCTTCGGTTATCTGCGTAGCTCTTATGTCGACTCTGGGCTGTCTTCAATCTATCCCGGATAACTCTAACCTTTTCAACTGAATCCCGAAGCAAATCAATACCCACGGTCTTCGCTTCACCAACCTCATCCCAACAAATAGGCGATCTACACTTCCTTCCATACAAGGCCTCAAATGGTGCCATCTCGATACTAGCCTGATAACTGTTGTTGTAAGAGAATTCCACTAACGGTAGGTGCGAATCCCAAGAATCGGAAAAGTCTATTGAACACGCTCGCAACATATCCTCCAAAATCTGAATGGTCCTCTCGGATTGACCGTCGGTCTGAGGATGAAAAGCTGTACTGAATTGCAAATCTGTACCCAAAGCTTCCTTAAACGCCTTCCAAAATCTGGAAGTAAACCTCGGGTCTCGATCTGACACAATGCTAACCGGAACCCCATGCAATCTAACGATCTCATCGATATAAAGGGTCGCAAGCTTCTCCATCGAATACCTGATGTCAATAGGCAAGAAATGGGCACTCTTGGTCAATCTATCCACTATTACCCAAACGCTGTCATACTTCCTACGGGTACGAGGTAGTCCCGTGATGAAATCCATAGTTACATGCTCCAATTTCCACTCGGAAATCTCTAACGGCTGAAGTAGTCCCGCGGGTCTCTGATGCTCGGCTTTGACCTGCTGACAAGTTAAACACTTCGAAACGTACTCGGCTATTTCCATATTCATATTAATCCACCAAAATTGTTGCTTCAAATCCTGGTACATCTTCGTACTACCCGGATGAATAGTATACCTCGATTTGTGGCCCTCATCTAAAACTCTCTGTTTAATTCCATCAACATCCGGAACACACAATCTTCCACGGAAAGTCAACACTCCACTCGAGCTAATAGAAAAATCCTCGAAGTTCTTCTCCTTCAATTTACCCATTATCTTCACTAACTCGGGATCTTCTTTCTGAGCTTCCTTTATCCTTTGAATTAGGGTCGGAGATACCCTAATATTCGCGAAAATAGCCCCATGTCCTGATTCACGAGGAGACCAATCCCGAACATTCTCAAGCATTTTCCATTCACGGACCATCATCGAAGCCACATAAGATTTTCTACTAATCGCATCGGCTACCACATTCGGCTTCCCGGATGATAAGAAATCGTACAATCATAGTCCTTCAATAATTCCATCCATCGGCGCTGTCGGTTGTTCAATTCCTTCTGAGAGAATAGGTACTTCAAACTTTTGTGATCCGTAAAAATCTCAAACTTCGCCCCATAAAGGTTGTGCTTCCATTTGTGCAACGCAAAGACTATCGCCGCCAACTCCATATCATGAGTCGGGTAATTCTGTTCACTAGGGGTCAACTTTCTCGAAGCATACGCGATTACTTTCCCATTCTGCATCAACACACAACCCAAACCCTCTTTTGAAGCATCACTGTAAATCAATAGACCATCGCTCCCATTAGGCAAAGTCAAGATCGGTGCGGTAGTCAACCTCTTCTTCAATTCCTCGAAACTCTTGTCACATTTCTCGGTCCATACAAACGGAACATTCTTCCGGGTCAACTGAGTCATCAGAGTAGCAATCCTCGAAAACCCTTCAATAAACCTTCTGTAATAACCGGCTAAACCCAGAAAGCTTCTAATCTCTGTCACTGATTCGTGTCTCTTCCAATCCACTATTGCCTCTATCTTTGAAGGATCCACAGAAATCCCTTCTTTCGAAATAACATGACCCAGAAATGACACCTTCTCAAGCCAAAATTTGCATTTTCTAAACTTCGCAAATAATTTCTCCCTGGCAAGAACGGATAAAACTGTCCTCAAGTGTTGCTCGTGCTCCTCTCGAGATTTAGAGTAGACGAGTATATCATCAATAAAAACCACCACGAACGAATCAAGATAATGATGGAAAACCCGGTTCATCAAATCCATAAATACGGCCGGCGCGTTCGTCAACCCAAACGGCATAACCAAGAACTCTTAATGACCATACCGACTGGGGCTTAACCATGATTAGGATGACCCGCGTATTGGGAACTTTACGATGCACTAGACCCTAGGTTCATTTCTTTTGATCGGTGGAATCCGCGTGCCCTATAGGACCCTCGCCCGGGATAGTCCGTCCTTGGGAGCGTGCAATACAGGTGAAAAACGAAGGGTCTATAGATGTAGTGATGGCCTCCACTGAGCCAGGGTTATAGAATAGTTGCGAAAAAGAATAGCGATCTTTTCCAACCAATTAGGAATAAGACATGCCTTGAGAAAAATGAAATAATGAAAGTTGAGCCCCTGAATTGTGCACTAACGTTTGTTTATGTGACAAAGCCGGCTAAGATAATCCAAAGAATAAATGATTTTTTTAAAAGAAAAAGAAAAGGAAAAGGGAATTGCTAAATTCATCAAAATGCTTGGCTTGTGTGTCGAGTTTTTGTTTTACTTCAAAGCATGACTTCTCGAAAAATCCTTTCACGGTACCTTACGGTCTGTCGGTCTTGTGAATCATAGGAAGTGATGGAAGCCCGCTTTGAAGGCATCGAAAGGGTCATGAGTGCCCTACAACAAATGGTGAGGAGACTGGAGTACGACCAGGGTCGTCTATTGGGAATCGTGGCTAGGATGCAAGAAAAGCAATTCCCAGATTTGGAGGAAGAGATCCAAAAGATGTGGGTCAAGATGGTGCACCCATGTCTTCGTGAGCTTTTAAAAGACCGTGAGAATGATTGGCACCAATAAAGGAAAAGAGTGAGGGAGGAAATGAACTCACAAAGCCGCATTCAGCAGGAAGACATGAGGAACGTCCAAGCCTGCATGCACACAATGGTGGATGCAATCCTAGATATCCGAGCCTATCTCAGAAATCATCCACGCTTGAAGAATCCCCCCATCAAGCCTGTCCCAAACGACCCCTCACCCGTCACTCTTTTCACTTCCCAAATGGCCACGGGATGCCTAGGGACTCTGCCTCCCCAAAACCATACCCCAAGCGGAAGCCCACTACCAAGAAATAGCCGACCTCGCCCCATAGCTCCTAAACCCTCTCACCTCCAAAGGGCCGCACCATACCGCCTTTTCCGCGAATCGGGAACCCCAAGAACCTCATTCTTGATCATTTTCTCAAAGAGGGGAAAATCACTTTGCTTGACCCAAGCGTGATTTCATCCGAACATCCCAGCCAGCGGTCCGATGAAACTCAATTTTGTCGCTACTATCAAGGGGTAGGACACTCCACCGGGGCGTGTGATGCCCTAAAGGACAGGATCCAAGAACTCATTGATGAGGGTGTCATTACCAAACGAGGGGATAAGTGGGTCTAAGCCAGGGACGCAAGGAGAAGGAATGAGGAAGAGAAGAAGTCGTTAGGAGTGGCCTAGTATTTGTGTTCTAGAGAGTCTCCTAAATCCGTAGTGGATATAGTCTTTTTTCTTTCTTTTTCTTTTAGCTTTCCCAAAAGGCCCTGCGAGGCCAAGGTATGTAAAAAGCCACAATGTGGCGATGGTTGAGTCAATAGTCAAGTCCAGAGTTGTAAAAATTGAGTCTTCCATGAAATGAATTGTCTTCTACTTCTATTCTCCCTAGACTTGAGGCATTATTTGAAAAATTACACTAACTCTCGGAATCACTCCCATTAATGTTTCCAAATGATTGTTATATCCCCAATATGATGAGTTGATTCCCCCAAACATAGAATTCAACAACGACTCATAAAGGGATGAATGGATCTAAACGTAAAAGGTGCTAAATTCCAATGATTAACCTTAAGATGAATGAATGTTGTGACCCGTTGGCATGAAGGAGACCATCAATGGCAGATCTTCCCCCATACACTACCCGATACACGACCCAAGACACCTTTCTGAGGCAAACTCCCGATGCACATTAAAAGCATCCCAAGACAATGAAAAGGCGAGGACGTTGTTGCTCAGCCACCAAAGTTCAGCCATAAGTGCACATGCAGACTTCCCAAATTGTCAAAATCAAAGATAGGATAGGTGAAAAACGGTGGAAAAAAAAAAGGCCAATGCCCACGATGACAAGTTGGGGCTGATGGGCACCCGTTCCCCTAAAAAAAATAAAAAATGATTGCATTAAATATCCCGTCCATATCAAAAAGGGTACACCCAAAAAGGCTCATCTCAAAGAGTTCACCCAAGGCAAAGTCAGCAATGACGTCCTCCGAGACAACAAAAGATACCAACCCCGGCCAAAGTGCCCAAGAGCCGAACTACGATGACCTGAGCTCCTCACACTGAGGGGAACGTAGGCAACCTTCGGGTCCGGTCATAACATGAAATGAATCCATACAACCTTGGTCCTCCCAAAATGACCCGGTTCTCCTTCCCCGGTCCCATCAATGACCAATTCTCCAGATAATGACTAATCCCCCCATAAAAAACTTCTCCTCCCGATCTCGCCATTGATCGAATCTTAATCCCAATGGGTCGTAACAGTTATGCACGTTAAGGCTAATTACTTGAATTTTAACCTAAATACTAATCAAGATCTGTTCAAGCAAACATCTTGATTACATTAATTGAAGCTGATTTCGAATTCCTCGACAAGTCTTCTGTTCCACATCTTAGGAAAGAGCCAAACACGTGAATTTCTGTCCATAGGCTTCCTCTCTCAGAAAAGGGACTCACTCCCGTAAAAGCCTATGTGTGTTTACTCGCGTGAGCAAGTGTAATCTGCTCTTGTCCGTGTCAAAGTCAACTTTTGCTTTCGTCCGTGTCAAAAGTCAACTAGGCCACTCCTAAAGAGGGAAGATAAAGGAAATATGGAAAGGAGAAAAGTGATATGGTTGGACAATTAAGGGAAAGAAACCCGAGGAATGATTCCCAGAAAGGTGAAACACTGGGGCTGGCAAACCATGGTCAAAAAACCCAAGGATTAGTCTCGACAAGACATCACAATGGGGCTGGCTTGCCGTAATCATGCAATGGAAAGACCGACGAAAATTCATGCTTTGAGTAAAATAGTCTAAGCCAAATAAACCCTCATCTGTCAAAATTCCCTAGAAGCACCCAGAAAATTTGGTCGAAAAAGTCAACCATGCTTGAACAACCCGTATGGCTGGTTTTGTCCCTGTGAAAAAATTCACATCAGCAGCCTATATCAACTGATCTCCCACAAGCTAAACTCATTTTCGCTTGTTTAAAGTCTGTCAAACCCCTCGTGATTGAGTCCAAACACACAAAGCCCTCTCGAGGCCCAAGCCAGGCATAAATGATGAATTTACAATGATTTAAACAACCAAAGATAACAAATTTTCATACACTGTTTTTGAATAAAACAAGCCAAAAGAAAAATTGTTCAGGTTGGTGCACCCTAGTCTGAATCTGGGTAAGGATCCTCCAGAGGCGAATGAACTCTCTCCAAAGGACGACGCGGGTACATGCTAGGGTCAAAGAAGAAAATGGACTCTGCCATGCTGGAACCTTCACCCGACGAGGATTGGCCTGGAAAGAAGGAAGGAGGAATCTGGGAGTGAAAACCCGAATGTCTTGCCGGCAGGGGATCCACGCGCTCTAAGGCCAAGTGGGAAAATGGGTCCGAAGCGATCTCGTGGGAGCCAAGATCACGGAGCGAATCACGAAAGGCCTCCAAATCAGCCCCGCCTAAGGTATGGCGACGAACAAAGGACGGCGGTAGCTCCACGCTCGACGACCGACGGAAAGGCCTGTCCCCACCACTCACCGAGTTTCTGCCCGGTGCAAACCTGGATTCTGTCCGAGGCCCCTTAGAAGAGCGCCCAGTGAACCTCTTTAGCCACCTTTTGGCCCGTTTTAGGAGAGAAGGCCTCCCCAGCAAAGCTCGCGCAGCAACCTGCACATGAATAAGGAAACTGCTCAGCAAGGGAGGAGACAGAAATATGGGATGAGTGTGCACAAATGGAAAAGAATGAATACCGCGTCAACGGGAATTTCGCCAACCGGGGCTTCCCCTCCTGCGACAGACACGGCCACCATGTGAACCCGGCCGTCAGCATAAATGAAAGAATAGTCCTGCCACACTGGAGGAGCTACCCCAGAGGCCACCACCTATGGCGATCTCAGCCTCGTGGCCACAAACCGCCCGTATGGCTCATCAGTGATCAATTCAGCGGCATTCGCTCCCATGAGAAAAGGGTCATCCCCACGGTCAGCAACGAACATGGTCTCGGGCGGATCAACGGGCGCCCTTTGCATGAGGCCTAGTCCATGCTTCCACAAAACCCTCTCACCTAAATAAAAGGCCTCGCCTCTAAACCCCACCAGCAATCTCCTCTGTCTGGTCACCCTCAGGGCTTCGCTCGGATCAAAGACCACCTCCCGCCCCTCATACCGAGACCAAGGGAAAAGGTTGAGCCCCGCCGGCATGGCACCCCTCAAAACCGCTTTCACATTAGCATAGCGGACAGAAACTCGTCCTTTAGACCCTCTCTTCTCCCGAGCTTCCCTAGCCCAGCAGGTCATGGCCGGAAAGATGAGGTCCCGGTCAAGAGCCAGCCTCCATGGATAGTTGCCAAATATCTCGTAGTACCAAGCCTACAAAAGAAACGGCAAGGAAAGCCGTCAGCACACTGAAATGAAGAATAGGCCGAAAGTAAAGCAAAGGCTGAAGTGGAAGTACCTCTAGGGCAAACTGAAAGCAAGCCAAAGACTTGCTCGCTTTTCGGCTATATTTGTCGAGCTCCATGAATAGCTCGGCCAGACCAGCCTCACCCCAAGCAATGTCTCTGATGGCCTCAGGTGTAGTCAAAGACCCAAGAAGAGGGAACATACAGGTAGTGACAGCATTGGCAAAAATGGTGCTACTGAGGAGGAGCCACACATAGGAGCGTCCCAAGCTGCTCAGCGGCAATCCGGCCTGCCGCATACTATAGAAAGTTGGCCCGAATGACCCTCTCGACTGTTTGCACTAAGATGCCCAAACCCTTGGTAGGACCTAAAAATCCAATGAGCGCCCTGATCTCGCCCTCAGGTATCCTATCCCTCCAAACAACCGGATGCCCGCCAAAGGAAAGCCCGGTAATCATCGCAAAGTCAGTAGGGGTCACAGTCACCTCTCCCCAGCTCAGATGGAACGTGTGGGTTGTGTCCCACCAATATTCACCCAGGGCATTAAGAAGCCCCATACTCCTATTGGTGTTCACCAGCAGGCCCACAGCCTCTATAAAAGGCACCAGTCCCGTGCGTGCCACCCACTCCCTCGGACCGGGAGCATCATCAACAGACTCAGGCATGGCTTCCCACAAAGAGAAGCAAGCATCCGGCGACCCTCGATACTTGGGATCACCACCCTACAGGTAAACACAGCAAAGGTATGAATAACACAGTTTACAGATAGCAATGCTCATAATGATTGAACAAAAAACAAAAAAAACAAATGAGAGAAAAGTTTCCGTCCCCTTTAAAATTGCATAAGTCATTTTAAGGGCCATTTTTAGAGAAAAATTTATGTCCCCTTTAAAATTGCATAAGTCATTTTAAGGGTCAATTTTTAAAGAAAAGTTTCCGTCCCCTTTAAAATTGCATAAGTCATTTTAAGGGCCATTTTTGGAGAAAAGTTTCCGTCCCCTTTAAAATTGCATAAGTCATTTTAAGGGCCATTTTTGGAGAAAGGTTTTCGTCCCCTTTAAAATTGCATAAGTCATTTTAAGGGTCATTTTTGGAGAAAAGTTTCCGTCCCCTTTAAAAAATGCATAAGTCATTTTCAGGGGTCATATTCTTTCCGTCCCGAAAAGGCATAGTCACTTTCGGAGAAATTGTCATTTTGGTCTCAACAATAATATGCCCATCCCATAATTTCCCCCACAAACATACAACAACTTATCCTAGGAAATGCTAGCATGCACTTAACTGCGCCAAAATGACTAGTCGAACCTAAGGTACAAGTAGTTTATGCATGGACCACGGGCAACATACTTTGATTTTGGAAAGTTTAGCTAGGCATGTCCAAATGAGGCAATGAGCACATACTCACGTCCCTAATGGTCCCAATGACACAAAAATGAGGTCAATTTCATGAAATCGCGTCAAGAAATGTGAAGATCTCAAATGGCATGGACAAAAACCCTAGGCCTAGGAAAGACGTGCAAGGCTCAAATGTGAGTAGGAAGAATGCTTACCCCGTCGCCATGGCACAAGTGAATTGTGGGAGACTTGTAGAAACCCGCTCCCTCATCCCGGAGATTGATAGCGTAGCCTCGAAAGTTTCGAACCATGTCTAGCCTCTTCTCCGCCCCTCTAGGATAACCCGCGCGTGCCCGTCCCACCATGATCAATCCTTGAGGAATCCGAGTAAGAAAATTTGGAAATTGATGGAGTTTTCCCTCTCAAAATCGCCTCTTTTCTCTCTGTTTTTTCGTCTGAAGATTGGGGCAACCATCCGTATGGCTGCCTTTTGAAAAAAGAAGGAGACGCCCTCTTAAGCCGTACGGATGGTTTGGGTGAAGAAAAATCTCAGCCTAAAATTACCCTTGTGCCCCTCGTACCTTGAACAAGATTTTTTACCCAAGATTCGGAAATGCCCTCCTTGGCTCATGCAACTTGAATTGAACCTAGAAAATTTAGGTTCCCGAAGTCATCACAGGCAGTCCTAGCGACGTAAGCCCAGCTTTGTGAAACTTATTATGGCCGTCCTCGACGTAAGCCCAGTTAAAAGTTAAAATTTGGAAATGGTCTTTTGCTTAATGCTTATTATGGCCGTCCTCGACGTAAGCCCAGTTAAAAGTTAAAATTTTGAAATGGTCTTTTGCTTAATGCTTATTATGGCCGTCCTCAACGTAAGCCTAGTTAAAATTTGGAAATTGAAATGGTCTTCTGCTTTATGCTTATTATGGCCGTCCCCGACGTAAGCCCATTAGCTATGACTTAGAATAGTCGTTATAGGCTAGAGCCTTTGTCCCGGCAGTCCTTAGAGGGACGTAAGATCATTTTTCCCGTCAATCTCCCCAAAGACGGAGTTGACCCCGGTCAAGCTATGACTTAGAATAGTCGTTATAGGCTAGAGCCTTTGTCCCGGCAGTCCTTAGAGGGACGTAAGACCAGTTTTGTAACACCCCGAATTTTCTTATAATATCTGAGCATTTAATGGCATTAAATATCCATAAATAACAATAATAAATACTTCAATTTAGGGTTCACAACAGCCCCTTATTTAACCATAAATTCAAACAATAGCGGAAGCGTAACTTAAACTTGTCTTGGTAGGTAACAACCCTAACCATTAATGTACTTCAACTTACATCAAAATAAATGTACTTAAACTACTAAATTAAGAATCTTCAATCCACCGTCTTCTTACAGCTGCTTTCCTTGTCTTGTCCTTCTACTTAAATCCTGAAAACAAAATTTATAGAGAAGGGATGAGCGAACGAATGCTCAGTAAGTTCATACGTGGCCTCTCCGGTTACTAAGGAGAGACGACCAGAACGAATACTTTGAATAACTTTTACAAAGATAGGTTCAGTTACTTTTGGATTCAAGACTGCAGAACAATACAGTCATATTACTTTTAAGATTTTACTTTCAAAGGATTATGGCACTACAATCCAAAGGGATTTATTCAAGTTCCGTCAATTCCTTGGTAACGTACATTATAACCTCAATGCCAAAGGTACAATTTGTACACCTAGCTTCTTCAGCCAATAGTGTGGGTCGTAACATATATGGTATCCACACACATATGCTCGGGGTCTAGAATCATCCTTGTAATCAGACAATTCCTGAGAGAAGGCATGTGATCACTCATGCAATCCCTAGTTTAAGGACGAGTCTTTTCTAACTGGACTGTCCGTCAATGTCTTTTCTAACTGGACACTGGATGCCTTAACGAGTAAGCGGTTAACTTACAAGTTAAAATTAGATGCCTTAACGAGTAAGCGATTAACTTACAAGTTAAAATTAGAACATACCATGGTACAAGTATGTGATACAAGTTTCAAACTTCGATACTTAGTAGATCGATGGGGACATCACTAAGTATAGATTCTTTCAAAGAACGTTCAATAACGCAGAGTTCATTCAAATACTATCATGCCATACTGATAGCTAACTTTAGAAAGAAATACCGAATTCCAATAAACAGGAGTTCAAATACTGTAAGGAACGTAATCCCTTACCTGAATTGCTTTTCCTCGCAATCTCCTCTCTGTGCAAATCTACAAGGCACGGAGTAATTTACTTTAGTACTCTCTACATTGTTAACTATTTCTACTTAGTTAACTGAGAGATGCATTTTAACTTCTTTACTTCATTACTTCTTTTCTTACGTTTAAGTTTCTGACTTTGATTTACGAGTCAGTCCTTTAACTTTGATATAATTGCAATTAGGTCCTCTTACTTTGAGTTAATTACAATTTGGTCCCTCATCTTTGGGTTAATTGTAATTTGGTCCTTCAACTTTGGATTAATTGCAATTTAGTCCTTCAACTTTAGTTCAATTACAATTTAGTCCTTCAACTTTGGATTAATTGTAAGTTAGTCCTTCAACTTTAATTCAATTGCAATTTAGTCCTTCCACTTTGGATTAATTGCAGATTAGTCCTTCAACTTCCCATTAATTACAGAAAGGTCCTTGGACTTTGGTTCTGTTCATAAGGTCCCCTAAGTTTCTCTTTTTAATCACTTAGGCCCCTCTATCTTCAAAGTTTCCTTTTTATTTCTTTTAACTTTAATTCTTTTCAGTTTAGTCCTTTTCCGTTAGGAAACTAACTGAAACTTCTACTCTTTTCCTTCCTCGTTAACTTTTTAACTTCCAAGGTCTTACAAGTACTTGTTCTATTTCTTCAATTAATTTTCTAACTTGTTAACAATCCTTTTAACGATTGTGTTTTCTTTCCATTAGAAACTTAACGAAAACACTAACTATCCGTCCCGATTCTTAACTTTCACAAACCGAATTCAACACCCATAATTCCTCATCATGGCCGAAACATGCATGATCCAAAATCCCTTGATTTGATCAATTTTCTAGTTCTTTAAATTTTTCTAAATTCCCAAACATCAATATTATTTACAATACACTTAACGAGGATCATTTAAATCAACAAAATCAATTTTCCATGGCTTAGGGCCATTCGGCCGAGACATGTTCAAGGGGAAATCCATATTTTTTTCTTCTTTTGATAAACCCAATTCAACCTCAATGATTTATATGTTCAATTCCCAAGCATTGCATAATATAAATCAATTCAATTTAAGATTATAAAATCAATCTTAAAAATAACTAGTAACAAGATTACTATATTTTTTTTTATATAGTATTTAGATCAACTTCATTAACCTTTTAAAATTTATCATTCATCACTAGCATGCAAAACCCTAATCTTTGTATTCTTAATTCATGCATAACTTATGATTTACTAATCCAAATTCGACGAAATAAATTTTGGAGAGTAGGATTTAGCATTACCTTGAGAATGATCGGATTGTGTCTCCAAAACAATGGCCGGAATTTTCTTCTCCTCCCTCTCTAGGTTCGGCCGGCGGCTATGGGTAGGCTAGGGTTTGTTTTTTTTTTTTTTTTTTGAGTTTATGATAATAAAGAATTCCCAAGTTGACTAACTCAATAATTTATACCTTGGATTGATTCCTAATTGGGTTGGGTTTACTAATATAATTTCGGGCCAATCCAAATTCCTTGGGCCCACTTCTTTCAATTACCGTATAACTCTAATTATCATTTAATTAGTTTAACAAAAACCGAAAATAAAATAAATAAATAAATTAAAATTTCCGGTTATTACATTCTTACCCCCATAAAAGAAGTTTGTCCTCAAACTTTGACAATTCTTAATCCGAGAAGATGTCCGGGTACAATTCGCGCATTTCACTTTCTTGTTCCCATGTCGCTTCTCTTTCTGAGTGATTGCTCCATTGCACTTTTACATAGGGAATCGTGCGCTTTCTTACGACCTCGTCTTTTCTGTCGACGATCTTGATTGGTCGTTCATCGTACGTCAAATCTGCCCGAACTCTTAACTGCTTGTATTCTATCACATGACTCGGATCATGAATATACTTCCTTAGCATGGAGACATGGAATACATTGTGCACTCCAGCTAATACCGGCGGTAACGCCAATCGGTAAGCCACTTCCCCGATCTTATCAAGAATTTCGAATGGTCCTACATATCGTGGACTTAACTTTCCCTTGATCCCAAAACGCATAACTCCTTTCGTGGGTGATATCTTTAGGAATACTCGATCCCCTGGCTGAAATTCCAGTTCTCGCCTTCTATTGTCTGCGTAAGATTTCTGTCTACTCTGTGCAGTCTGTAGCCACTTCCGGATCTGTTGTACCTTATCTGCCGTGACTTGTACAAGTTCCGGTCCGCTTAACTTCCTCTCACCGACTTCGTCCCAACATGCCGGTGATCTACACTTCCTCCCATACAATGCTTCATATGGTGCCATCCCAATACTGGCATGAAAGCTATTGTTGTATGCGAATTCCACCAGTATGACTCCTTTAGATCCCTATACATTTTAGTACTTCCCGGATGTACAGAGAACTTCGAGCAATGAGCTTCTCTCAGTATCTCTCTCTTGATCTCATCATTGCTTGGCACCCACACTCTCTTTTGGTATCTCAGAATTCCATCTTCGCCCATATGAAGATCTTTTGCTTGCCCTTTTCTGATTAGAGTTTCTCTCTCCTCGTCTAATTCTTGTGCCTCCTTAATTATGCCCAACAATGCAGGTTGTAACGTCAGTCGAGCCAAGTATCCGTTTACTTTTACTATCAAGTTCATCTTCTTGACATCCTTCCATATGCTTACCCCCTTAGAGATCAACGTCGCCAACATTCCGTGATTCTTCCTACTCAAGGCATCTGCCACCTTGTTGGTTTTCCCAGGATGATACAATATTTCACAGTCGTAATCCTTGAGAAGTTCTAACCACCTCCGTTGTCTCATATTCAATTCCTTCTGCGTGAAAATATACTTAAGGCTCTTGTGATCCGTAAAAATCTGGCATTTCACGCCATACAGATAATGTCTCCAAATTTTTAATGCAAACACTACTGCTGCTAATTCCAGATCATGGGTCGGGTAATTCCTTTCATGCACTTTCAACTGCCTAGATGCATAAGCTATCACCTTCTCATTTTGCATCAGTACACAGCCTAGTCCTTTCAACGACGCATCACTGTAGATAACAAAACCTTCCGTCCCTGTCGGTAGTGTCAATACTGGTGCAGATACCAGTCTATTCTTTAATTCTTGAAAACTTCGTTCACATTCTTCTGACCAAACAAACTTAGCTGCCTTCTGCGTCAGCTTCGTCAATGGCCCAGATAACTTCGAAAATCCCTCTACGAACCTTCTATAGTAACCAGCTAAACCCAAGAAACTTCTTATTTCGGTTACCGTAGTAGGCCTTTCCCAATCCATTATTGCTTCAACCTTCGTCGGGTCCACCGAAATTCCTTCTTTCGACCCTACGTGCCCCAAAATTGCTACTTTCTCTAGCCAGAATTCACATTTCTTAAATTTCGCATACAATTTCTGTCTCCTCAAAATTTCTAGAACTATCCTCAAATGTTCAGCATGTTCCTCCTTCGTCTTCGAGTACACCAAAATATCATCAATGAATACTATCACACATTTGTCTAAGTACTCTTGAAATATTCTATTCATCAACTCCATGAATGCAGCTGGTGCGTTCGTTAACCCAAATGGCATCACGACAAACTCATAATGCCCATACCTTGTCCTAAACGCTGTCTTCGCCACATCCACATCCTTGACTCTCAGCTGATGGTATCCGGATCTAAGATCAATCTTTGAAAAGTAACATGCTCCCCTCAATTGATCAAACAAGTCATCAATTCTCGGCAGAGGGTATTGGTTCCTAACCGTCACTTTGTTCAATTCTCTATAGTCAATACACAGTCTCATAGATCCATCTTTCTTCTTCACAAATAGTACCGGTGCACCCCACGGTGATACACTCGTTCTAATCAAGCTCTTATCCAACAACTCTTACAGTTGCTCCTTTTATTCTTCAATTCTGACGGAGCCATTCTATACGGCGCCTTCGATATTGGTGAAGTCTCAGGTACCAAATCGATAGAAAATTTTACTTCTCCTTATAGAGGTATTCCCGGTAAATCCTCAGGAAACACGTCCTTGAAATATCTAATCACAGAAAGTGATTCTACGATTACCTCCTTCTTGCTCGTATCACCAATGTACGCCAAGAATCCTTCTCATCCTTTCTTGAAAAGCTTACGAGCCTTCATTACCGATATAAGGTTCGATCGGGTTCTAGGTTTCGTTTCTTGAGAACATCACTCTTCTCTAGGTAGTAATCTAAAGTGGACTTCTTTCTTTAAAACAATCCACATGGGCATGGTATTCAGTCAACTATAGTTCATTCCCAAGATTACATCAATTCTTCGATGTCCTAAACTAATGAGATCAACCTCAAGTTCTTCCTCGTCTACTTTCAAAGGACACTTCCTAGATATAGACGTAATAGGGATCGATTCTCTAGTTTGAATACCCATAACTAAAGAATTCTCTAACGCCTCAGGAATTTAATACATATTCTTAGCCAAGCAATCATTTGGCACTCCTTATCAGAACCTTGCCCTTTGACGTCGTTCTTA
Organism: Campanula takesimana; assembly: GCA_026119855.1. Lineage (NCBI taxonomy): Eukaryota > Viridiplantae > Streptophyta > Magnoliopsida > Asterales > Campanulaceae > Campanula > Campanula takesimana. The sequence continues at coordinate 601,892 of JAOWBW010000064.1, read as the reverse complement.
TTACCATCATTTCTATTGCCGTAGCCTTTATTATGGTACTTACTTGTACTACCTTCCTTTTCGCGATCGTCAGTAGCCTTCCTTTAGATTCAGTCGACACTTTCTTAGTTGACTCTTCTTCTCTTTTCGCTTACTGCGATAACTATCAGATTCTTTCTCCACTATCCTCGTCCTATCCAACACTTAATCCTAGGTTGGTAGTATTAATGGAGTGATTCTATATCGGATTCGGTTGCTCAAACCATCTTCAAATCCTCGAGCCTTTTGCGCTTCATCATCGAAGAGTGTTAGGGTAAATTCTAGCAATTCGATGAATCTAGTACCATAGTCGTTCACCGTCCTACTTCCTTGAGTTAGCATCATAAACTTAGCCTCTCTGGCGTTTCGAACACTTGTCGGATAATACGGTACTATCATTAGTTATCATGAATACGAGACTTTTTCACGCACTCTCATACTATAGCTCGTCTCTACAGACTAACATTCAATTTATAGGTCATTCACTAAACCACTGGTCGTTTCAACAGACCATCCCTATCTTCATTAGTCAACTTTACTAGACGTATGGGTCGCTTCATTAGACCATTTCTATTTTCATAGGTCCCTTCAATATACCATAGTCACTTTCATTGGTCGTATCAATAAACCATTCTTACTTGTTCCAGGTTAACTGGCACATTTAACACAATTACTCACGTCAACCCAAGCATTGTACTATGCCTAATACTTTCACATAAATATACCGTCCCCAAAAGACGTAACTTTTACAAAAGATCGGTCTACTAGATTTCTGGTCGTTCCAATAGACCAGTTCTACTTAGGGAAGTCATTTCACTAGAATTTACTTATTAATCATAGGTCGATTCACTAGACCTACTCTCATTCACACTTGGCCGTTTCACTAAGCCTATTACTCTTAACCGTTTCAATAGGTTATTTTATTCTTGTTTCGATCGCTTCAATGGATCAAAATTAACTTTACTTGGCCGTTTCACTAAGCCTATTACTCTTAACCGTTTCAAGAGGTTATTTTATTCTTGTTTCGATCGCTTCAATGGATCAAAATTAACTTTACTTGGCCGTTTCACTAAGCCTATTACTCTTATACTTAACCGTTTCAATAGGTTATTTTATTCTTGTTCCGATCGCTTCAATGGATCAAAATTAACTTTACTTGGCCGTTTCACTAAGCCAAATACTTTCTCTTGACCGTTTCAATAGGTCAATTTATTCTTTCTTACTTGACCGTTTCAATAGGTCACTTTATTCTTGTTTCGATCATTTCACTAGACCAAAACTAATTTCACTTGGCCGTTACCATTGCCGTTTCTGTTGTTTCCTCTTCGAGTATTCATCTGCAGTTTTACTTTCTCTTTAGAACAAATTCGTGTTCTAGCAATATTCATCACTACACAATACGTGCAGTATGCATGGTATACTTAACATTACTATTCCTTTACTAACGGGTACTTGTTAGTTTTGAATCGTGTTCGTAGGTCTTTTGTACTAGACCGTTATTCAGATTTGGTTAGTTTACTTTAACCTTTCTTCTCTGGTTCAGGAGTTTTCATAATTTACAACCGTTTTACTTGGTTGCTTATTATTTCTTTATCTCACTAGTTTTTTATTACTTAACTAGCTTTAACTTATTCCAATGGTCGTCTTACTTCGTACCATGGTCACGGAGATTATTTCAATCACTCCGACGCTTTCCCTTGTCTTTTCTCGACAAGTTAACTTTTGTCTACATAACAATAGTAATTTCAAAATTTTGGGTATTTAAATTAAGTAACTAACTTTATTCAATTAAGGTGTGAGATTTAAACATCTCAAAATACACCCAAAATCCACTTAACATAAGGAAAAATTCTAACTGCATTACCTACTAATAACAAAATAAAAGAATCTATTCTAATAACTATCTGTCATTAATTGCATCACTTCCCACAGTGTGCATGTTCTGCTGCAAGTTGGTCATATTTTTCTTGCAATTCTAACTTCTCCGCCCAAATCTGATAGCCTGAAGCCCTAAGCTCTTCCTCATAAGCTTCTTGCTCATCTATCTTCTTTTTCAGTTCATTATTTTGTTCTATCTCATCCACCAGTTGTACACTGATTCGATTCCATTCACGGTTAGCTCTAACCACATGGCTTTCTAGGCTGTTGACCTTCTTCAGCTGTACTGTTAACTTTCCTTCTACATACATTATGTCCTCATCGCGTTCTCTGATGACATTCTGTAAACTATCGACTCCTCGAGTCTCCTTCCTAAGCTCTCTTTTAGCTGAGCGAAGTTCCTTAGTTAGCTGCTTAATAACCTCCTCTTTGGCTTCTATTTCTTCCCTTAGGGTAGCACTGTACCTTACCGACTTCATGGGTCTCCTCGGCATGATCCTACACACACCAATAGTAAACTTAATTCGTACATAGCCCCAAGATTCCCTTATAACATATTAGTAGAATATAAATAGACATGCAATGAAGAGGTTTCTATCTCCCCAAGTATATTCATACTTTATGTACACTCTTAGTATTATTCCTATAGTTAGACTTTATCACTTGAACTTCCTCAAGTAAGATCTTATTCAAGTCAAGTACTAAGTTCTCCCATTAGTCCTAACTTCCAGTTTTCTCCCATAAGACCTAAAGCCATTGCTCTGATACCAACTGTAACACCCCGAATTTTCTTATAATATCTGAGCATTTAATGGCATTAAATATCCATAAATAACAATAATAAATACTTCAATTTAGGGTTCACAACAGCCCCTTATTTAACCATAAATTCAAACAATAGCGGAAGCGTAACTTAAACTTGTCTTGGTAGGTAACAACCCTAACCATTAATGTACTTCAACTTACATCAAAATAAATGTAGTTAAACTACTAAATTAAGAATCTTCAATCCACCGTCTTCTTACAGCTGCTTTCCTTGTCTTGTCCTTCTACTTAAATCCTGAAAACAAAATTTATAGAGAAGGGATGAGCGAACGAATGCTCAGTAAGTTCATACGTGGCCTCTCCGGTTACTAAGGAGAGACGACCAGAACGAATACTTTGAATAACTTTTACAAAGATAGGCTCAGTTACTTTTGGATTCAAGACTGCAGAACAATACAGTCATATTACTTTTAAGATTTTACTTTCAAAGGATTATGGCACTACAATCCAAAGGGATTTATTCAAGTTCCGTCAATTCCTTGGTAACGTACATTATAACCTCAATGCCAAAGGTACAATTTGTACACCTAGCTTCTTCAGCCAATAGTGTGGGTCGTAACATATATGGTATCCACACACATATGCTCGGGGTCTAGAATCATCCTTGTAATCAGACAATTCCTGAGAGAAGGCATGTGATCACTCATGCAATCCCTAGTTTAAGGACGAGTCTTTTCTAACTGGACTGTCCGTCAATGTCTTTTCTAACTGGACACTGGATGCCTTAACGAGTAAGCGATTAACTTACAAGTTAAAATTAGATGCCTTAACGAGTAAGCGATTAACTTACAAGTTAAAATTAGATGCCTTAACGAGTAAGCGATTAACTTACAAGTTAAAATTAGAACATACCATGGTACAAGTATGTGATACAAGTTTCAAACTTCGATACTTAGTAGATCGATGGGGACATCACTAAGTATAGATTCTTTCAAAGAACGTTCAATAACGCAGAGTTCATTCAAATACTATCATGCCATACTGATAGCTAACTTTAGAAAGAAATACCGAATTCCAATAAACAGGAGTTCAAATACTGTAAGGAACGTAATCCCTTACCTGCATTGCTTTTCCTCGCAATCTCCTCTCTGTGCAAATCTACAAGGCACGGAGTAATTTACTTTAGTACTCTCTACATTGTTAACTATTTCTACTTAGTTAACTGAGAGATGCATTTTAACTTCTTTACTTCATTACTTCTTTTCTTACGTTTAAGTTTCTGACTTTGATTTACGAGTCAGTCCTTTAACTTTGATATAATTGCAATTAGGTCCTCTGACTTTGAGTTAATTACAATTTGGTCCCTCATCTTTGGGTTAATTATAATTTGGTCCTTCAACTTTGGATTAATTGCAATTTAGTCCTTCAACTTTAGTTCAATTACAATTTAGTCCTTCAACTTTGGATTAATTGTAAGTTAGTCCTTCAACTTTAATTCAATTGCAATTTAGTCCTTCCACTTTGGATTAATTGCAGATTAGTCCTTCAACTTCCCATTAATTACAGAAAGGTCCTTGGACTTTGGTTCTGTTCATAAGGTCCCCTAAGCTTCTCATTTTAATCACTTAGGCCCCTCTATCTTCAATGTTTCCTTTTTATTTCTTTTAACTTTAATTCTTTTCAGTTTAGTCCTTTTCCGTTAGGAAACTAACGGAAACTTCTACTCTTTTCCTTCCTCGTTAACTTTTTAACTTCCAAGGTCTTACAAGTACTTGTTCTATTTCTTCAATTAATTTTCTAACTTGTTAACAATCCTTTTAACGATTGTGTTTTCTTTCCATTAGAAACTTAACGAAAACACTAACTATCCGTCCCGATTCTTAACTTTCACAAACCGAATTCAACACCCATAATTCCTCATCATGGCCGAAACATGCATGATCCAAAATCCCTTGATTTGATCAATTTTCTAGTTCTTTAAATTTTTCTAAATTCCCAAACATCAATATTATTTACAATACACTTAACGAGGATCATTTAAATCAATTTTCCATGGCTTAGGGCCATTCGGCCGAGACATGTTCAAGGGGAAATCCATATTTTTTCTTCTTTTGATAAACCCAATTCAACCTCAATGATTTATATGTTCAATTCCCAAGCATTGCATAATATAAATCAATTCAATTTAAGATTATAAAATCAATCTTAAAAATAACTAGTAACAAGATTACTATATTTTTTTTTTCATAGTATTTAGATCAACTTCATTAACCTTTTAAAATTTATCCTTCATCACTAGCATGCAAAACCCTAATCTTTGTATTCTTAATTCATGCATAACTTATGATTTACTAATCCAAATTCGACGAAATAAATTTTGGAGAGTAGGATTTAGCATTACCTTGAGAATGATCAGATTGTGTCTCCAAAACAATGGCCGGAATTTTCTTCTCCTCCCTCTCTAGGTTCGGCCGGCGGCTATGGGGTAGGCTAGGGTTTGTTTTTTTTTTTTTTTTTTGAGTTTATGATAATAAAGAATTCCCAAGTTGACTAACTCAATAATTTATACCTTGGATTGATTCCTAATTGGGTTGGGTTTACTAATATAATTTCGGGCCAATCCAAATTCCTTGGGCCCACTTCTTTCAATTACCTTATAACTCTAATTATCATTTAATTAGTTTAACAAAAACCGAAAATAAAATAAATAAATAAATTAAAATTTCCGGTTATTACAAGTTTTCCCATCAATCTCCCCAAAGATGGAGTTGACCCCGGTCAAGCTATGACTTAGAATAGTCGCTATAGGCTAGAGCCTTTGTCCCGACAGTCCTTAGAGGGACGTAAGACCAGTTTTCCCGTCAATCTCCCCAAAGACGGAGTTGACCCCGGTCAAGCTTAGACTTAGAATAGTCGTTATAGGCTAGAGCCTTTGTCCCGGCAGTCCTTAGAGGGACGTAAGACCATTTTTCCCGTCAATCTCCCCAAAGACATAGTTGACCCCGGTCAAGCTATGACTTAGAATAGTCGTTATAGGCTAGAGCCTTTGTCCCAGCAGTCCTTAGAGGGACGTAAGACCAGTTTTCCCGTCAATCTCCCCAAAGATGGAGTTGACCCCTGTCAAGCTTGGACTTAGAATAGTCACCATAGGCCGTCCCCGACGTAAGCCCAGTAAAAATCTTTCCCATGTATGTCAACCCTCTCCTATAGAGTCAAGTTGACCGTATCCCCATCAAGTCAACCCTCTCCCATAGAGCCAAGTTGACCATGTCTCGCCTCTGACCCCTAGAGTCATGGCTCCCTGCGGATCTAAGTAACCCCGCGTACCTCCGAACTACGTTAGGCTTGATTCCCTGCGAACGGGATACGTAGGAATCCTATACCACTAGGTCCAGCCATGCAACCAAAATCGTTTAAAGCCGTCGTCCCGTCAGATTGGGATGCTTATTTCTATCGACAACCCCGCTCCTTCGAAGCGACGTTGCCGAGGGGCTCTGTAAGTACCCCAATCTGAAACTGACCTATCTTAGAGGTAGCCTTACCACCGTTTCAGGGATAAGCTAATAGGCCAGGACCTCCCTAGGATAAGCTATAAATTCCAGGACTACTCTGGTATAAAATTGGAAAAATCCAGAAGCTCGCCAGGTTGAGCCGTACGGATGCTTTGGGTACTAGAGAGGCCTAGCAGTACGGCTGGTTTGGTCACCCTCAGTCCCTATAAATAGAACCCCTTGGTGATCATTTCAGGGAAGGGGAGAAACATTAGAACTAAGGTAACTCTGTCGAATTCACCTCAGAATAGTGTGAGTAAGAATGAACAAAGAATGAAACAGAGAAAGGAAGATTGGCCTAAACCAAGATAGGTAAAGACACCTCCTCCCCCTCCATTCTCTTCATTTAAGAACTCTATTTATCTTTGATCTTGTCATTTATTGTTGATCTTTACATTCTTGTAAGTCTTGTCCATTCAAGCAATATACATATATCTATTATTATTTATATTTCCTAGTCCAAGCCATGAGATGATCAAAGGTGCCCTCCATACTTTGTGTGGAAGAGGTTCAAACCTAGTTTGATCATGGCTTGTTGATTTTTCATTTACAGTCTTGTCATGGATGATGCTCTTATTGTTCATTTTGCTCATTTTAAGCTATGATGATCATGTTGAGGATAATGTCTCAATCTTTATCCTCATCACCTTGATCTAGCCCAAAATTCCCAAGTTTGGGTAATAAAGATCCAATCTTTATGGTTTGTTCTTGTCTCTAAAGGATTAATCTTGCCTAGAAGAGCCATTTTGATGGTAAAGTTTCAATCTTTACTCATCAAATGGTCACTATGGCTCAAAAGGGCATATTGGCCACCTTTTTCATGTTTCTCCCATGATTGCCTTTGATCATGGAAACTTCTTACCTCACTCACATTTCTTGGACTAGGCCAATCTTGAATTTCTTTTACATTTTCCATGTCAACCGAAATGCCCTCGCTGCTTACAATATAGCCAAGAAAACTTACTTCCTTTGTGCAAAATTCACACTTCTTCAAATTTACATAGAGCTTTTCTTCCCTAAGAATACTCAAAACAATAGTTAAATGTTCATGATGTTCCTCCAATCTTTTGGAGTAAATCAAAATATCGTCAAAATACACAACCGCAAATTTTCCAATGAAATTTCTCAAAATGTGATTCATTAGTCGCATGAAAGTGCTAGGTGCGTTAGTAAGGCCGAAAGGCATAACTAACCATTCATACAACCCATGCTTTGTTTTGAATGCGGTTTTCCACTCATCACCTTCTTTCATGCGAATCTAATGGTATCCACTTTTTAAATCAATTTTTGAGAAAATTGTGGAACCATGCAATTCATCTAACATATCATCAAGCCTAGGAATAGGATGACGATATTTGATGGTTATGTTGTTTATTGCACGACAATAAACACATAACCTCCATGTTCCATCTTTTTTAGGTACTAAAGACTTTCTCTTACCAATCCCTTACCCAACAATTCTTCAACTTGACGTTGAATCTCCTTAGTCTCCTCGAGACTAGTTCTGTATGCCGGTTTGTTGGGAATTGATGCTCCAGGAACAAAGTCTATTTGATGCTCGATTCCTCGAATTGGTGGTAATCCCTTTGGAACATCTTCGGAGAAAAGATCTTCGAAATCCTGCAAAAGTGAATGTATGCTGCTCGGTATTTCACCGGCTATCTTATTAGTTTCCAATTTTCCTTCTTTAAAAATAAGAAGTACTAATGGTAAACCACAATAGATAGCTTCTTTGATGTCACTTTTTGTTGCTAACATACACATCTTTTCTTTCGATTCAGGGGATTGACTTTTTTTCTTCCCTTCTTTTTCTTTTTTTCTCTCACTCTCATTTTTCTTTTCTCCCCCTCTCTCTTTTTATTTTTTCTCTCTGGTTTTCTTTTTCTCTCTCCTTTTCATATTTTTGGATCCTCACTTGATCAGCATACACTTGTGTTGGTGTCATGGGAATAAGGGTAACATTTCGATCATTGTGAACAAATGAATACTTGTTTGTGTATCCATCATGCTTAACTCGCTTATCAAACTGCCACGGCCTTCCCAAAAGCATATGACATGCTTGCATAGGCACAACATCACATAGTACCTCATCTTCATACTTTTGTAAGTACCCCAATCTGAAACCGACCTATCTTAGAGGTAGCCTTAGCACCGTTTCAGGGATAAGATAATAGGCCAGGACCTCCCTAGGATAAGCTATAAATTCCAGGACTACTCTGGTATAAAATTGGAAAAATCCAGAAGCTCGCCAGGCTGAGCCGTACGGATGCTTTGGGTACTAGAGGGGCCTAGCCGTACGGCTGGTTTGGGCACCCTCAGTCCCTATAAATAGAACCCCTTGGTGATCATTTCAAGGAGGGGGAGAAACATTAGAACTAAGGTAACCCTGTCGAGTTCACCTCAGAATAGTGTGAGTAAGAATGAACAAAGAATGAAAGAGAGAAAGGAAGATTGGCCTAAACCAATATAGGTAAAGCCACCTCCTCCACCTCCCTTCTCTTCATCTAAGAACTCTATTTATCTTTGATCTTGTCATTTATTGTTGATCTTTACATTCTTGCAAGTCTTGTCCATTCAAGCAATATACATATATCTATTATTATTTATATTTCCTAGTCCAAGCCATGAGATGATCAAAGGTGCCCTCCATACTTTGTGTGGAAGAGGTTCAAACCTAGTTTGATCATGGCTTGTTGATTGTTCATTTACATTCTTGTCATGGATGATGCTCTTGTTGTTCATTTTGCTCATTTTAAGCTATGATGATCATGTTGAGGATAAAGTCTCAATCTTTATCCTCATCACCTTGATCTAGCCCAAAATTCCCAAGTTTGGGTAATAAAGATCCAATCTTTATGGTTTGTTCTTGTCCCTAAAGGACTAATCTTGCCTAGAAGAGCCATTTTGATGGTAAAGTTTCAATCTTTACTCATCAAATGGTCACTATGGCTCAAAAGGGCATATTGGCCACCTTTTTCATGTTTCACCCATGATTGCCTTTGATCATGACCAAACTTTGTTTTGGGAGGTTCTTTGATGATAAAATGGCATAGGAATGAGTTGTTAATGTTGTTTTGTGTTGGAATAACAAACTGGAATCAGAACAGTTTGGTCCAGTTCGAGCAGAATGCTATGTTTCTGCCTGGAACTGGACTGTTGCTTGAATAAACTATAAAATCCCAGGAGTGGTCTCCCCATCCGTACGGCTACTTTGGCCGTATGGGGAGACTGACCATTTTTCCCTTCTGTCTTCTGTTTCTTGTCAAACAAACCCTTTTTCAGTTGAAAAGATAAATAAAAAGTTAAAACAAAGATTTTCCGTTAAAACACACACACACACATGCACTTTTGTTAACTAACAAGGGAGACTCGGCTTTGTCCAAGGCAACTTGGGAGGACGTAAAAACTCTTCCCAAGTTGTAACCTGACCTCCGAACCTTTGTCATTTTGTTGGGTTTAAAATTAACAAAATGTGGCGACTCCGTTATATTGGTCTGGTTCCCGCGTTTGGTATTTCGCCCTTGAAACGTGCTCGTGTTTTTTTTTTTGGGGCGGGATCCTTACAGTGGCGACTCCGCTGGGGATTAGGGTGATTTCGGACTTCTTTCTAGAAGATTCGGGGACATTCTTGTGTGGGTCAAACTCCCGTTCCCGTTAGTTGACTTCTTGCATATTTGTGTGTGTTTGATGTTTCTGTTTGAACTGTTTTGAGTATATACGTTCAGGAAATACAATAAACTGGGGCTTGATGACCAGAAGTTGGAGAAACTGAGAAAAATCTTCACCCTCTTGCTTTAGCCGTACGGCTACTTTGGGTAGGGGCCAGAATGTTGCCAATTAACAGTTTGGTGTAGGGCTGCAACATTCTGGGTGCCCCTCTGCTTCTACTTGTCCAGGTTCCAAATTTACAGTCTTACTTGTGCACATTACCTTCATTCTTTTGGCCAAAACTTGGTTTTAAAAGGTAATAAAACTTGGTTATGCATGATCTTTTGTCAATAAAATGGTTTCCAAAACCTCATCGTGCATAATCCTTTTTGTAAGGGTTTTTCTTGAGTCTTCTCGTTGTGCACAAATTTCTTTGTACAAAAGGGTTTCAATGTAAAATATTTCTTTTGCAAAAGTTTGATTCAAAATTCTTTGTTGTGCACAACTTGGTACATGTACAAGTTTTGGTCTTTGTTTGCTTATATTCCTTGATTTGTTGTGTGTAAATTTCTCAATCCATGCTTGTTCATATCTTGCTTATGCCATGCTCATGCTATCGAAAAACGAATTGAAAATCTCTCTTTTTACTCAAAAAGGAGCATAGAATGACTTCACACCACGCGCACTTGACCGTGCACGTTCCAAATACCCTTTAAACCCGGGGTGGATGCCACGATGCAGCTCGTTGGGCGCTCTTGTTCCCTTCGATACGCGCACGGGTCCATCCCACCTTCTCTTCCGAACCGAGTCAACCACACTTGTCCGTGACACACAAATACCGTGACTATGGTTGGTTTTTGGTCTAGTTCACGTTACCACATCCTTGATAAGTGCTCAAAGCTAATTGTGGACAAATTAATGCCCGAGTTGTGACTCCTTGATGTAATGCAAACGTGGCCTAACCAGCCTTCAACTCATATGTTAGTGACGACCGCAATTAACAAGGGCCATCTACTAAGGATAGGGTGACACCGTGTCGTTAAGCCCTAATGAACGAGTTATTTTAATCATCCTTAAGCCCATGGTCAAGGATCGAGACGCCTCATTCAAAATGAGGTCATGTCGGAATGTCGGTGCAGCCTTCGGTGTAGCCTTTGGAGAAAAGTCTCGATCCCGACTGGGGCTTAACCATGATTAGGATGACCCGCGTATTGGGAACTTTACGATGCAATAGACCCTAGGTTCATTTCTTTTGATCGGTGGAAGCCGCGTGCCCTATAGGACCCTCGCCCGGGATAGTCCATCCTTGGGAGCGTGCAATACAGGTGAAAAACGAGCGTTCTATAGATGTAGTGATGGCCTCCACTGATCCAGGGTTATAGAATAGTTGCGAAAAAGAATAGCGATCTTTTCCAACCAATTAGGAATAAGACATGCCTTGAGAAAAATGAAATAATGAAAGTTGAGCCCCTGAATTGTGCATTAACGTTTGTTTATGTGACAAAGCCGGCTAAGATAATCCAAAGAATAAATGATTTTTTTTAAAAGAAAAAGAAAAGGAAAAGGGAATTGCTAAATTCATCAAAATGCTTGGCTTGTGTGTCGAGTTTTTGTTTTACTTCAAAGCATGACTTCTCGAAAAATCCTTTCACGGTACCTTACGGTCTGTCGGTCTTGTGAATCATAGGAAGTGATGGAAGCCCGCTTTAAAGGCATCGAAAGGGTCATGAGTTCCCTACAACAAATGGTGAGGAGACTGGAGTACGACCAGGGTCGTCTATTGGGAATCGTGGCTAGGATGCAAGAAAAGCAAGTCCCAGATTTGGAGGAAGAGATCCAAAAGTTGTGGGTCAAGATGGTGCACCCATGTCTTCGTGAGCTTTTGAAAGACCGTGAGAATGATTGGCACCAAGAAAGGAAAAAAAGCGTGAGGGAGGAAATGAACTCACAAAGCCGCATTCAGCAGGAAGACATGAGGAACGTCCAAGCCTGCATGCACACAATGGTGGATGCAATCCTAGATATCCGAGCCTATCTCAGAAATCATCCACGCTTGAAGAATCCCCCCATCGATCCTGTCCCAAACGACCCCTCCCCCGTCACTCTTATCACTGCCCAAACGACCCCGGGATCCCTAGGGAGTCTGCCTCCCCAAAACCATACCCCAAGCGGAAGCCCACTACCAAGAAATAGCCGACCTCGCCCCATAGCTCCTAAACCCTCTCACCGCCAAAGGGCCGCACCATACCGCCTTTTCCGCGAATTGGGAACCCCAAGAACCTCACTACTTGATCATTTGGTCAAAGAGGGGAAAATCACTTTGCTTGACCCAAGCGTGATTTCATCCGAACATCCCAGCCAGCGGTCCGATGAAACTCAATTTTGTCGCTACCATCAAGGGGTAGGACACTCCACCAGGGCGTGTGATGCCCTAAAGGACGGGACCAAGAACTCATTGATGAGGGTGTCATTACCAAACGAGGGGACAAGTGGGTCTAAGCCAGGGACGCAAGGAGAAGGAATGAGGAAGAGAAGAAGTCGTTAGGAGTGGCCTAGTATTTGTGTTCTAGAGAGTCTCCTAAATCCGTAGTGGATATAGTCTTTTTTCTTTCTTTTTCTTTTAGCTTTCCCAAAAGGCCCTGCGAGGCCAAGGTATGTAAAAAGCCACAATGTGGCGATGGTTGAGTCAATAGTCAAGTCCAGAGTTGTAAAAATTGAGTCTTCCATGAAATGAATTGTCTTTTACTTCTATTCTCCCTAGACTTGAGGCATTATTTGAAAAATTACACTAACTCTCGGAATCACTCCCATTAATGTTTCCAAATGATTGTTATATCCCCAATATGATGAGTTGATTCCCCCAAACGTAGAAGTCAACAACGACTCATAAAGGGATGAATGGATCTAAACCTAAAAGGTGCTAAATTCCAATGATTAACCTTAAGATGAATGAATGTTGTGACCCGTTGGCATGAAGGAGACCATCAATGGCAGATCTTCCCCCATACACTACCCGATACACGACCCAAGACACCTTTCTGAGGCAAACTCCCGATGCACATTAAAAGCATCCCAAGACAATGAAAAGACGAGGACGTTGTTGCTCAGCCACCAAAGTTCAGCCATAAGTGCACATGCAGACTTCCCGAATTGTCAAAATCAAAGATAGGATAGGTGAAAAACGGTGAAAAAAAAAAGGACAATGCCCACGATGACAAGTTGGGGCTGATGGGCGCCCGTTCCCCTAAAAAAAAATAAAAAATGCTTGCATTAAATATCCCGTCCATATCAAAAAGGGTACACCCAAAAAGGCTCATCTCAAAGAGTTCACCCAAGGCAAAGTCAGCAATGACGTCCTCCGAGACAGCAAAAGATACCAACCCCGGCCAAAGTGCCCCAAGAGCCGAACTACGATGACCTGAGCTCCTCACACTGAGGGGAACGTAGACATCCTTCGGGTCCGGTCATAACATGAAATGAATCCATACAACCTTGGTCCTCCCAAAATGACCCGGTTCTCCTTTCCCGGTCCCATCAATGACCAATTCTCCAGATAATGACTAATCCCCCCATAAAAAACTTCTCCTCCCGATCATGCCATTGATCGAATCGTAATCCCAATGGGTCGTAACAGTTATGCACGTTAAGGCTAATTACTTGAATTTTGACCTAAATACTAATCAAGATATATTCACGAAAACATCTTGATTACATTAATTGAAGCTGATTTCGAATTCCTCGACAAGTCTTCTCTTCCACATCTTCGTAAAGAGCCAAACACGTGAATTTCTGTCCATAGGCTTCCTCTCTCTGAAAAGGGACTCACTCCCGTAAAAGCCTATGTGTGTTTACTCGCGTGAGCAAGTGTAATCTGCTCTTGTTCGTGTCAAAGTCAACTTTTGCTTTCGTCCGTGTCAAAAGTCAATTAGGCCACTCCTAAAGAGGGAAGATAAAGAAAATATGGAAAGGAGAAAAGTGATATGGTTGGACAATTAAGGGAAAGAAACCCGAGGAATGATTCCCAGAAAGGTGAAACACTGGGGCTGGCAAACCATGGTCAAAAAACCCAAGGATTAGTCTCGACAAGACATCACAATGGGGCTGGCTAGCCGTAATCGTGCAATGGAAAGACCGACGAAAATTCATGCTTTGAGTAAAACAGTCTAAGCCAAATAAACCCTCATCTGTCAAAATTCCCCAGAAGCAACCAGAAAATTTGGTCGAAAAAGTCAACCATGCTTGAACAACCCGTACGGCTGGTTTTGTCCCTGTGAAAAAATTCACATCAGCAGCCTATATCAACTGATCTCCCACAAGCTAAACTCATTTTCGCTTGTTCAAAGTTTGTCAAACCCTTCGTGATTGAGTCCAAACACATAAAGCCCTCTCGAGGCCCAAGCCAGGCATAAATGATGAATTTACAATGATTTAAACAACCAAAGATAACAAATTTTCATACACTGTTTTCGAATAAAACAAGCCAAAAGAAAAATTGTTCAGGTTGGTGCACCCTAGTCTGAATCTGGGTAAGGATCCTCCAGAGGCGAATGAACTCTCTCCAAAGGACGACGCGGGTACATGCTAGGGTCAAAGAAGAAAATGGACTCTGCCATGCTGGAACCTTCACCCGAAGAGGATTGGCCTGGAAAGAAGGAAGGAGGAATCTGGGAGTGAAAACCCGAATGTCTTGCCGGCAGGGGATCCACGCGCTCTAAGGCCAAGTGGGAAAATGGGTCCGAAGCGATCTCGTGGGAGCCATGATCACGGAGCGAATCACGAAAGGCCTCCAAATCAGCCCCGCCTAAGGTATGGCAACGAACAAATGACGGCGGTAGCTCCACGCTCGACGAACGTCGGAAAGGCCTGTCCCCACCACTCACCGAGTTTCTGCCCGGTGCAAACCTGGATTCTGTCCGAGGCCCCTTAGAAGAGCGCCCAGCGAACCTCTTTAGCCACCTTTTGGCCCGTTTTAGGAGAGAAGGCCTCCCCAGCAAAGCTCGCGCAGCAACCTGCACATGAATAAGGAAACTGCTCAGCAAGGGAGGAGACAGAAATATGGGATGAGTGTGCACAAATGGAAAAGAATGAATACCGCGTCAACGGGAATTTCGCCAACCGGGGCTTCCCCTCCTGCGACAGACACGGCCACCATGTGAACCCGGGCATCAGCATAAATGAAAGAATAGTCCTGCCACACTGGAGGAGCTACCCCAGAGGCCACCACCTGTGGCGATCTCAGCCTCGTGGCCACAAACCACCCGTATGGCTCATCAGTGATCAATTCAGTGGCATACGCTCCCATGAGAAAAGGGTCATCCCCACGGTCAGCAACGAACATGGTCTCGGGCGGATCAACGGGCGCCCTTTGCATGAGGCCTAGTCCATGCTTCCACAAAACCCTCTCACCTAAATAAAAGGCCTCGCCTCTAAACCCCACCAGCAATCTCCTCTGTCTGGTCACCCTCAGGGCTTCGCTCGGATCAAAGACCACCTCCCGCCCCTCATACGGAGACCAAGGGAAAAGGTTGAGCCCCGCCGGCTTGGCACCCCTCAAAACCGCTTTCACATCAGCATAGCAGACAGAAACTCGTCCTTTAGACCCTTTCTTCTCCCGAGCTTCCCTAGCCCAGCAGGTCATGGCCGGAAAGACGAGGTCCCGGTCAAGAGCCAGCCTCCATAGATAGTTGCCAAATATCTCGTAGTACCAAGCCTACAAAAGAAACGGCAAGGAAAGCCGTCAGCACACTAAAATGAAGAATAGGCCGAAAGTAAAGCAAAGGCTGAAGTGGAAGTACCTCTAGGGCAAACTGAAAGCAAGCCAAAGACTTGCTCGCTTTCCGGCTATATTTGTCGAGCTCCATGAATAGCTCGGCCAGACCAACCTCACCCCAAGCAATGTCTCTGATGGCCTCAGGTGTAGTCAAAGACCCAAGAAGAGGGAACATACATGTAGTGACAGCATTGGCAAAAATGGTGCTACTGAGGAGGAGCCACACATAGGAGAGTCCAAGCTGCTCAGCGGCAATCCGGCCTGCCGCATACTCTAGAAAGTTGGCCCGAATGACCCTCTCGACTGTTTGCACTAAGATGCCCAAACCCTTGGTAGGACCTGAAAATCCAATGAGCGCCCTAATCTCGGCCTCGGGTATCCTATCCCTCCAAACAACCGGATGCCCGCCAAAGGAAAGCCCGGTAATCATCGCAAAGTCAGTAGGGGTCACAGTCACCTATCCCAGCTCAGATGGAACGTGTGGGTTGTGTCCCACCAATATTCACACAGGGCATTAAGAAGCCCCATACTCCTATTGGTGTTCACCAGCAGGCCCACAGCCTCTATAAAAGGCACCAGTCCCGTGCGTGCCACCCACTCCCTCGGACCGGGAGCATCATCAACAGACTCAGGCATGGCTTCCCACAAAGAGAAGCAAGCATCCGGCGACCCTCGAGACTTGGGATCACCACCCTACAGGTAAACACAGCAAAGGTGTGAATAACACAGTTTACAGATACCAATGCTCATAATGATTGCACAAAAAAAAAAAAAACAAATGAGAGAAAAGTTTCCGTCCCATTTAAAATTGCATAAGTCATTTTAAGGGCCATTTTTAAAGAAAAGTTTATGTCCCCTTTAAAATTGCATAAGTCATTTTAAGGGTCAATTTTTAGAGAAAAGTTTCCGTCCCCTTTAAATTGCATAAGTCATTTTAAGGGCCATTTTTTGAGAAAAGTTTCCGTCCCCTTTAAAATTGCATAAGTCATTTTAAGGGCCATTTTTGGAGAAAGGTTTCCGTCCCCTTTAAAATTGCATAAGTCATTTTAAGGGTCATTTTTGGAGAAAAGTTTCCGTCCCCTTTAAAAAATGCATAAGTCATTTTCAGGGGTCATATTCTTTCCGTCCGAAAAGGCATAGTCACTTTCGGAGAAATTGTCATTTTGGTCTCAACAATAATATGCCCATCCCATAATTTCCCCCACAAACATACAAAAACTTATCCTAGGAAATGCTAGCATGCACTTAACTGCGCCAAAATGACTAGTCGAACCTAAGGTACAAGTAGTTTATGCATGGACCACGGGCAACATACTTTGATTTTGGAAAGTTTAGCTAGGCATGTCCAAATGAGGCAATGAGCACATACTCACGTCCCTAATGGTCCCAATGACACAAAAATGAGGTCAATTTCATGAAATCGCGTCAAGAAATGTGAAGATCTCAAATGGCATGGACAAAAACCCTAGGCCTAGGAAAGACGTGCAAGGCTCAAATGTGAGTAGGAACAATGCTTACCCGTCGCCATGGCACAAGTGAATTGTGGGAGACTTGTAGAAATGGTCTTCTGCTTGATGCTTATTATGGCCGTCCCCGACGTAAGCCCATTAGCTATGACTTAGAATAGTCGTTATAGGCTAGAGCCTTTGTCCCGGCAGTCCTTAGAGGGACGTAAGACCAGTTTTCCCGTCAATCTCCCCAAAGACGGAGTTGACCCCGGTCAAGCTATGACTTAGAATAGTCGTTATAGGCTAGAGCCTTTGTCCCGGCAGTCCTTAGAGGGACGTAAGACCAGTTTTCCCGTCAATCTCCCCAAAGATGGAGTTGACCCCGGTCAAGCTTGGACTTAGAATAGTCACCATAGGCCGTCCCCGACGTAAGCCCAGTAAAAATATGTCCCGTGTAAGTCAACCCTCTCCTATAGAGTCAAGTTGACCGTATCCCCAGCAAGTCAACCCTCTCCCATAGAGCCAAGTTGACCATGTCTCGCCTCTGACCCCTAGAGTCATGCCTCCTTGCGGATCTAAGTAACCCGCGTACCTCTGAACTACGTTAGGCTTGATTCCCTACGAACGGGATACGTAGGAATCCTATACCACAAGTCCAGCCATGCAACCAAAATCGGTTAAAGCCATCGTCCCGTCAGATTGGGATGCTTATTTCTATCGACAACCCCGCTTCTTCGAAGCGACGTTGCCGAGGGGCTCTGTAAGTACCCCAATCTGAAACTGACCTATCTTAGAGGTAGCCTTAGCACCGTTTCAGGGATAAGCTAATAGGCCAGGACCTCCCTAGGATAAGCTATAAATTCCAGGACTACTCTGGTATAAAATTGGAAAAATCCAGAAGCTCGCCAGGCTGAGCCGTACGGATGCTTTGGGTACTAGAGGGGCCTAGCCGTACGGCTGGTTTGGTCACCCTCAGTCCCTATAAATAGAACCCTTGGTGATCATTTCAGGGAAGGGGAGAAACATTAGAACTAAGGTAACTCTGTCGAATTCACCTCAGAATAGTGTGAGTAAGAATGAACAAAGAATGAAAGAGAGAAAGGAAGATTGGCCTAAACCAAGATAGGTAAAGCCACCTCCTCCCCCTCCCTTCTCTTCATCTAAGAACTCTATTTATCTTTTATCTTGTCATTTATTGTTGATCTTTACATTCTTGCAAGTCTTGTCCATTCAAGCAATATACATATATCTATTATTATTTATATTTCCTAGTCCAAGCCATGAGATGATCAAAGGTGCCCTCCATACTTTGTGTGGAAGAGGTTCAAACCTAGTTTGATCATGGCTTGTTGATTGTTCATTTACATTCTTGTCATGGATGATGCTCTTGTTGTTCATTTTGCTCATTTTAAGCTATGATGATCATGTTGAGGATAAAGTCTCAATCTTTATCCTCATCACCTTGATCTAGCCCAAAATTCCCAAGTTTGGGTAATAAAGATCCAATCTTTATGGTTTGTTCTTGTCCCTAAAGGACTAATCTTGCCTAGAAGAGCCATTTTGATGGTAAAGTTTCAATCTTTACTCATCAAATGGTCACTATGGCTCAAAAGGGCATATTGGCCACCTTTTTCATGTTTCACCCATGATTGCCTTTGATCATGCCAAACTTTTGTTTTGGGAGGTTCTTTGATGATAAAATGGCATAGGAATGAGTTGTTAATGTTGTTTTGTGTTGGAATAACAAACTGGAATCAGAACAGTTTGGTCCAGTTCGAGCAGAATGCTCTGTTTCTGCCTGGAACTGGACTGTTGCTTGAATAAACTATAAAATCCCAGGAGTGGTCTCCCCATCCGTACGGCTACTTTGGCCGTATGGGGAGACTGACCATTTTTCCCTTCTGTCTTCTGTTTTCTTGTCAAACAAACCCTTTTTCAGTTGAAAAGATAAATAAAAAGTTAAAACAAAGATTTTTCGTTTAAAACACACACACACATGCACTTTTGTTAACTAACAAGGGAGACTCGCCTTTGTCCAAGGCAACTTGGAGGACGTAAAAACTCTTCCCAAGTTGTAACCTGACCTTCGAACCTTTGAACTCAAACCTTTGTCATTTTGTTGGGTTTAAAATTAACAAAATGTGGCGACTCCGTTAAATTGGTCCAGTTCCCGCGTTTGGTATTTCGCCCTTGAAACGTGCTCATGTTTTTTTTTGGGGCGGGATACTTACAACTTTCCAATCTGAAATGGTACCATTTCATGTTTTGTAACTCGAACTTCGCCATAGTCGCTAAGCCATTGCAGTTTGTATGGCTTGGGATGCTTTAGAACAGGCAAGCCTAACTTTTCCACCATAGAAGTACTAGCAACATTAGTACAACTACCTCCATCAACAATAACATTACATACCTTGCCATTCACAAAACATCGAGTGTGGAACAAGTTCTCTCTTTGAGCATCATCCTCGTCCTTCATTTGTAAATTCAAAACTCGCCTTGTAACCAAAAGCTCTCCTTGGGCAGGTAATTCTTCCTCGTTTGATTTAATGGAATCATGGTCTTCAACATCTGTCTCATACTCCCCATCATCACGAATTATCATGGCAAGCTTGTTTGGACATTGGCTTGCTATGTGACCCCTGCCTTGACATTTAAAACATTTTATGTCACGATTTCGAGAAGTAGAGGATTCATTATTACCTTTAGCAGCCCCATCACTTTTTGTTGCTGGTTTAGAGAAAGAGGATGAAGAAGCGGAAGTTTTATCCTCCTTCTTTTGAGAGCTTGCTTTCCAAGTGTTGGTGCGAGTACTTCCCCCTTCTTGAGCTGTTTCTCCACCTTTATGGCTTGATGCACCAGCTCTTCCATCTCCACATAATGATACATTTCCACCCTATCTTGAATTTCACGATCTTCCTCCACATTTGCCCTTATCATGAGAATCTCCATCTCTTTATGAAAGTCTTCCACACTTTTTGTTCCTTGCCTACAACTTTGCAGCTTGTTAAGAAGCTCGCGATAGTAATAGCTTGGAACAAATCTCCTTCTCATGATTGTCTTCATTTCCCTCCATGATTGAATAGGTGGTTCCATGTTTCTTCTCCTATTCAAAACCTATTGATCCCACCAAGTTAGTGCATAATCTGAAAATTCAGTGACGGCCAATTTTACCTTCTTGATTTCAGAATATTGGTGGCAATCAAAAATGAACTCCATCTTTTTCTCCCACTCCAAGTATGCATCCGGATCAGATCTACCATGAAAGGCAGGAATTTTCATCTTAATTGAGCTCAAGTTGTTGTCTTCACGTTGCCTTCTTCCATTTGGCCTCCTTTATCGTTCAACCTCTCTATCTAAATGAATACTCCCGATCTCATCATCTTCACCTCTTCGAGTTAGAGGTCTTTGTGACTCCTCCTCCAATCTGTCCAACCTTTAGTGCAAAGGTTATATCTCCTCACGTAATAACCTCCTAATTTCGCCCATCAAAGCTTGCATTTGGAGGGTGTTCAGATTTTGTTGCTGAACCTCACCTTCGTTTTGAGACATGATGTACCTGTTATAACAAGAAAGAAAAAGAAACCTCACAAGAGAATTTCACTCCCTCACGTGTTTCTCTCAATTTTTGTGATCACTCAACACTCAAATTCCCTCAAATATAGTCTCACTTTTATTCTCTCTAAGGGTTCTTATCAAACTAAAACTAATAATCAAATGTATAGTGTCTTCTTCCTATCTTGATCAATAAACTAGGAAATGTAAGGATCGATGAAAACAAGAAGAATTTAGATGACTAGAGATGAGAATTGAACAATACAAGTGACTTGAAGAAAGAAGATAAGAACTTGAGTTATGAACGATATCAAATGAAACTTGAAATATAAGCACTAAAAGTAATGGCTGTAATAACAAAAGAAAATTGTTTTTTTTTTTTTTTGCTGCTCTCCTTTTATTTAAGCTCTTATAATTTTTTTATTTTTTATTTTTTGGAGCTTTCTTTATTTTATTTTTTATTTTTTTTGCTGCTCTCCTTTTTTTTTAAGCTCTTCTACTTTTTTTTTTTTTTTTGGAGCTTTCTTTTTTTTTTTTGCAGATAATTATCAAAGAAGAAAATAAAATTAAAGAAATAACTTTGATTCCATTCCTCAACCCCAAAGATTCAATGATAAAATTCCTTGCCAACTTGTGACAAAGCCCAATATCAATTATGAATAATGGAATACCAAGAAAATCAAAAGATGCGAAGACAATAGAAGAGAATAGTAGAAAATGATAGTATATGAGTTCTTAGAACCGGGCTCTAGATACCAAATGATGTGATTTCTACAAGGAATAGGATCAGAATTACCTTGTAGCCGAGGATCGTTCTAAGGAAAGTCGTTCGTAGGTGTAAAAACCGCACCCCCTACCTAAGAAGATAGGATACTTGGTTTAGAAGCGCCACAACCAATACACCCAAGTTGGTGATAAGCTAGGAAGACGCCACAAGTATAGAAAATTACACTTGATAAGTCTAAGTTTTTCAAAGAACCAAAGAGTAGAATAAATCTCTCAAATTGATTAAAATCTGAATTGTGTGGGACTACAAAAATGGCCTATTTATAGGATGGAATGGTGATGATTCCTAGATAAATGAGGTCATCAATGATGTAAGCTACAAGCTTTAATTACATGATAAAGACTACAATTATTATAATGAGTTATCCAATGACTTTCCAACTTTCAAAAAGCATGTGTTGAATTTATCTACCTTATCTTCCCTCTAGAATCTTCATGACACTTGTAAAATTCGGATCTCTCTTTGGGCTGACTTGAAAACACTTATTTTGGACTCAATTTGGGCTCCAAAATGTCTTTATTTATTGGGCCAACATATTCCTCCATGAAACTTCATGTTGCACTCCCTTGGGCTCCATGCTCTATGCTTTTGGGCTAGACAAACATCACTTTCAGCTTGGATTAAATTCACTTGAATAGGTGAATTCCTTTGAGTTGGATCTTGAGCTTGGATCCAAAATGTTTGAACTAATCCATTGATGGCCTTCATGAATTCTTTAGACTTTGACCTAGTAATAGGTCCAAAGTTCCATTGCAACGGGTCTTGTTTAGCTTGACTTGAGCTCTCTAATGTATTTACATCATATATGATGAACCTTCTTTGAAAATTTAAGTCATGTGCCAACCCATGATTAAAACACTTGTGATTACAAAAATGGTCTTAATGTAGGCTACGCCCTAGCGAGGTGCATTAATTCTGTTTTGTAAGAGCAAGATGAGGAAACAGTGATTCTATATGTTTAAAATTGTTTGATTTAATTGTGTTATCAAAACACTTTTGGACCTAGGGAACAAGATGAGACTAAAACATGCTTTTGACATAAGATGTATAAAGAATCTCTTGAAAGGATCTAAGAGTCATATATGATATGATTGGTAAAATTTACCTACCTAAATAACTTGTTTTGAGCAGTCATGCCCTAGCCGACTCAAAGTCAAGTGAAATATGGATCTTAGCCCATTTAAATTATATTATACATTGGATGTATATGAAGGTTATATAATTTAGTGGGAGTATTTGTGAAATACAATAATTATAAATCTCTTTATGAAAATTGGTACTAATACATATTTATATATGTTTGCATAAACTGTGTATAATGGCTCAAAATACTCAATCCCTATCGTTGCGATCTATCCTTGAGAAGGAAAAGTTTCAAGAGAATGGTGCTAACTTCACGGATTGGATCCGAAGCCTTAGAATTGTTCTAAAGCATGAAGGTAAGCTGTACATTCTCGATGAGCCAGTTCTTGAAGAGGAACCTGCTGATACTGCCCCTAGGGCAGAGAGAGACGCCTACAAGAAACATGCAAATGATTCTCGTGAGGTCGGTTGTCTCATGCTTGCTGCCATGTGTCCAGCTCTTCAGAAGACCCTGGAACACTTGGAAGCCTATGACTTGAACAATGAGTTGAAAGACATGTTTCAAGAGCAAGTAAGGCAATAAAGGTTCGATACCATAGCTGCACTGATCTCATGTAAGATGAGTGATAGACAGCCTGTGGGCCCTCATGTTTTGAAGATGAAGGCTTACTTTAAGCATTTTGAGTGCTTGGCCATCCCATCTCTGTTGAGTTGGCCACTGATTTTATTTATAATTCATTACCAAAGAGCTATAATCAGTTCATCATGAACTATAATATGCATGGTATGGATAAGACACTGTTTGAGTTGCATGGGATGCTAAAGACAGCTGAAAAAGAAAATCATAAAAGAAGCTTCTCCTGTGCTGTGGTGTCAAAAGAAGGAAAAGGCTCTAAGGGCAAAGGTAAGGGTAAGGCAAAGGTTGTCAAACCCAAAATAAGCAAGGCAAAGGTTTCCATTTCTCCTGTAGTGGCTAAGTAGACACTCAAAAGGATGCAATTTGTTTCCACTGTAATGAGATTGGTTATTGGAAACGAAACTGCAAGGCTTTTATGGAAGAAAAGAAGAAGAAGAAGGGCAGTGGGACTGCTTCTACTTCAGATATCTATGTTATAGATATTCTCCTTTCTACTTCTAGTTCCTGGGTATTGGATACCGGATATGGATCTCACATTTGTTTAAATGTACAGGCACTAAAGAATAGGAGGCTACTCAAAGATGGCGAAGTAGACATACGTGTGGGGAATGGAGAAAGAGTTGATGCATTAGCCGTAGGAACCTATGAAGTCATTTTACCTAGCGGATCAATTCTTGTTTTGAACAATTGATATTACGTTCCGGATTTGAGTAGAAATATTATTTCAATTCTTGTTTGGATAATGAAGATTATAGATTTCTTATTTAGAATAAGAGGTTTTCTATTTATTTAATGATATGCTTTATTGTACTGCAAATTCATTTAATGGTCTTTATGTCCTTGATGTTCAGAATGGAAATAATGATAATGTCTATAACTGTAGACACCTCGATCTCGCACCCCTTATCAAACCCCTTTTAATTGGTTTAAACCCTAAAATTGACCTAGGCCCTCGATTTGGCTATGTGAGAGTTCCGTGAGCCTTATCGGTGCATCGAATGGATTAACGGACTTCAAATTCATGATCAGAGCGAAAAAACGAGTAAACAGACATGTACTTCAGTTTTTGAGTGGCGGGACCCGAAAACGGGGCCCGCACCCTTAGAACTGCGCGTTATTATCCATTTTGTGCATTAAAAATATATTATTGTCATTCCTTGCTCATTAACATATTCAGATAGATGTACGTGACCACAAGATTATTTCAAGCAACTTCCATGTTGGGACCCGCGGACACCGGGACACCGTTGTCCGCACACTCGGACAAAAACTTGGACTGTTGCGGAACCAATACCGGAGCAGGAATTGTGATCATCTACGTTGAAAATTCAACGCATAAATGATGATGAACAACCAACCATCCAAATAATGGCAGCAAGTAGATGGCCAATCAAGTAGGCCATGGTCCAATCAGAGCGCGACACGTGGCAAAACCAGATCCCCCTGGCAGCCAGTCCAAGCCGTACGGCTGGTTTGGGAGGTTCAGATAGCAGTTTGTTCTTCAGCAACTTGGCCACAAAAGTCTTGATTTTGATCATTCCCAGCTGCAAATGGACGGGGTAGCCACCCCCTAAACTGACTCCTAAGCAAGCAAGGGTGGCCTAGGTCATTTCCCACCTCCCTCCTCCATATACTTACCTCCCTCATCCATTTTATCAAAAAAAAGGAGAACACACAACACTTCATACAATTCATCCATTCTCTCTCAACTCTCTTGTGAGTGAAAGATCCTTCCAACCTCATTCCCTAAGCCACCACTACACCACCACACAACCACCTTAAACACACACCAAAAACAAGCAAGCAAACTCACTCAAACTCCCATTCAAACACAAGGCAAACACCTTAAAAGAAAAGCAACAAAAAAGTCTTCCCTTGGAAGCAAAGAAGCACAAATCATCTCTTTTTATATGTAAGTTCTTGCAATGTAACCATTTAGTTAGTTTGCTTGAGGTCTAGCCACATGTTGAGCTAGACCTCCATATGTACAAACATTGTGTTCAATCTATGTTCTCCCCTATGTTTCTCTCATGTTGACCATCATGAAATCTGATCTATAAGCATCAATGAATTTTGTTTGATGTTTTTAACATGTATATCTATGTATGTTCAAAAGTTTCATGTTCATATCATGTAATTTGGGTGAGTTTTCATGATTGTTTCATGCCTTGTATGGATTTCCAGTAATCTGTAAGCTGTACCTTTCGTCTTGTTGCTCTATTCTTGCATAGAAAACATGGATTTTGGTCTTAGACCACAAAATAGATTTTGTCCCAGACAAACAGAGGCAAATGAGCATGTAAATATCATATTTTTCCGTGAGTAGAAGCTGCTCTTTCCATTTATTGTTTAGACTCTTAATCTGCAGATTTGTGTTTGTTCATCTCTGACATGAAAACGTCAGAGATGTTTTTCATGACTTAAACTTTCTTGATGGCTTTGAAACTTTTTAGATCTAAAGTTTATATGTTAGGAACAATTTTCATGTTTAGTGTTTCCCATGATTTACCCGTTTTCATGATGCACGAAGTGGATGTTTTGTGGAAGTATGAATATCTGTCAGATTAGGCTGTTGAAAGTATGATCTTGCATGCCTCATTTGGACACCATAATATGCCCCTAAAATCAGAGTAAAAATCATGGTCGATACTTGATGTTACGAACTTTTATTGACCTTGTCTTTCCAGATTGATCAAGTGTAAGAACAGGTACAAGAAGAAGGGATGGACAGCAGTCCCTAAAATACTTGGGGACGGAATTGGGACATTTATTTGATGTGGGATTTGTTTCCCTTTTTGTTCACCATTGTAAACATTAATCCCCACCCCTCTTTGTGTTTCCTTTACTGGATGTGAATGCTAAATCATTTTCAAAACCAAGTGAGAGTCCACCCAAACCGACTCTCATTTGTGAATAAAAGCAACATACCTAGAATAGGAAGACTCCTATGTATATTAAATCACCATTTTTGTTAGAGCATAAAATCAAGGTAAAAAGGCATAAAATGAATCTAAGTGGCATGCATTCTAGAGACCATCACGGGCGAGGAGAGTGCCTAACCCCTTCTCTTCTCGTACTTAGCCCCCGAACCCACTTCTCAAACAAAAGGTTTTATCTTCGTTTTTCCTAAAATAAAATGAGTGGTGGCGACTCTTGATGTTTTGATTCCATCGAGAGGAAACCATTGTGTGGGAACAACGAGCGCATTTCCAAAAGCGTATTTACACGAAACGGACCCGAAATCGCCCTCGCGGGACGATCATTTCGGTGCGGTTTGTCTTCGAGCGCGGCTCTCACAGTGGCGACTCCGCTGGGGATTATTATCTAAGTGGGCTAGACTCAAATTTTTTGCATGCCATGCTTCTTGTGCCTTATCTTGTTTGTATATATTATGCCCTAACCTTTGTTTTGTAGGGACATTTTATTTATCTTGTTTGTGTGTACATATGCGTGGTGAATGTTCCCTTTAATTGAAAAAAAAAAAAAAAAACAACAAAGATTTTCTTTTTTCTTTCTTGATTCAAAAAAAAAATCATTTTCATAAATAGATACCTCACACACATGCACGTTTTGAAAAATAACGTCTCTTAGAACCGTACAAACCCGAGAAGGTAACCCGAGGGTATAAGGGAGCTCATCGACTTCCCTCTAGGGCCCGCGGTGTACATTCTCACCCAAAAGCGCGCCTACTTGTCGTTGCGATGGGTGTAAGCCAATCTATCCCATTTCCAAGCCACGATGTCCATGTTTTCAAAAATGACACGTCCTAGACTTCATGCCGGTTTTTGTCTAGCCATTTCTCTTCAATCCTATGAGTTCCCAAAAGAAAGGTTATAATCGACCTCAATTATGGATATCATGTGAATTCTTGGATTGACTTGAAATTGCCAAGACCCTCCCTTAGACCGTAACCGAATGGTGGATCCCCGAAAGAGTATAAGCCCTTCGCTAGGGGCTTGGACGGCCAATAGTACAGGTGAAAAATGTTGGTCCTATACTTTGGAGACGGTATCCACAATTCCAGGATTTCATGCGAAACGTGTCAAAACGAAGCAAGGTGCTTGTCCGGCATTAATAGGTTTGTACATTGCTTGCGCTTCAAATTTGAAAAAAAAACAAATAAAAAAAATTAGCTTCTTTTGTACATAAAGCTTCATTTCCTAGAAAATCTAAAATAGGTTTTCTTTTTCATCCATCTTGTAGAGGGAGAATTCTTCTTGTCCTCTAGCACGACATTCAAGGCCCGTTTCAAGCATCAATTTGATCAAAGCTCTACTCCGGTCTTCACCATCAATCATGGACAACAAAGGACATACATCATCAAACTCAACTGAGGGCTCGTCCGACTTTGAGCCAGGATATGCAATGGATCAATGGTTAGGGAAGCAAATGACAGCCCAGACAGAGTACATGAAGAGTATCTTCCAAGGGCATCAAGAGGAAATGATAGGCCGTGTGACAGCCCTCTTGCAGAATGAAGGCCACATGGGACTCAAGGACTCCCATTCACTTGTTGTTCAAAAGCCATGGAATCCCGTGTTCAACCACAAGAAATAGTCGCCTTTCCCAAAAGATGGAGCCTCTCACAAGTACCATACACTTGTCCAAACCCAACTTAAGACACCATCCCAACTTTTACCTCTTTCCTTGAGATGGCCCAACACGTTGATACAAAGCCCAATCTCTCGTAACTTGGCTTTGGGAGTCCTCAATGGAAAATGCAAAGTGTATGACCGAGTTTGAACATGATACAAAGTCTTGGTCTCATGGTCTCGCAACCAAAACTTAACTTTCAAGAATACTCCCCAGATTCTGGCATTTGCTCCAAGGAGGATAAGTTTAGTTTGAGGAGGTTTAGCCGCCATGATAGGCATTTTGATGAGTTGATGCTCCAATGATAACGGTTTTCATGACTCATGAACAAAGGCTTTCTGAAACAGATGGAGGATACAAGCCACCGAACAACCTACCCCGCGATGGAGTCTACTGCCTACTGCCAGTATCATCAATCAAATGGCCATGACACCAACAATTGTTTCTCTCTTCGCCATTGCCATCCAAAGCCTCATCGATGAAGAGGTCATAGAGAAGCCC
>JAOWBW010000064.1:415885-573561 GCA_026119855.1 Campanula takesimana | reverse complement strand
TGGTTCCCTACTTTGGAATCATTAGTTGTTTATTTAAGCTAGTATTTATTACTTAGCATTTATTTGAAAGTCCAGCTGGTTATTTGTGTTCGAGTCAGGCAATGGATAATGCTATAATGGCTCAAGCCAAGTCCAGTATAGCATCGCCCATTGGTCCTTGTTTCCTCATCCAGATTGGCCTTGGTTGAGATGAGCTAGCTTCCTTCGAGAAGTAGTCTAGCTAACTTTTGGAGTATGACTTTGTGTCATGACTCCCGTCCCTTGTGACATGTTACTAATGGTTATGGTTCCGGTATCGGGGGTTTCCTCTTCAGCTTTCATGCTACTATGAAGATGTTGATTGTTGATTATTGAAGCTGCGCAGAGACCTTATTTGGTTCTATCAGTTGGGAAACCTTGGCTAATATCCTTTGTTACTTATTTATTTCCGCTGCTATCTGTTAATTGATAAATGCTATGTGCTAAGTGATATTTATTATTGTTTATTGCTTATTGCATCATAGCATGTCATGTAGTTGCATTAGTAACTTATTGAGATTTATCTCACCCCCTTTCTTTTATCTTTGTTTTTCCTTAACCCCCCCAAGAGGAAAGGATTAGACTCGCTGATCACGAGGAGGACGTCACGAGGGTTGAGCTTTTTGGGCAAGTTGTTATTGGTGGGTTTACATTACATAAATGTGCAACCTTTTGGGAATAGTTGTACCAAACTTGACGTCATTAGAATTTGTATATTTATTATTTGGGTGTAAGCTTATGGAGCTTACACTAGTTTATATTTTGTTGTTCAAGTTGGATTTCAAAACTTTGTGTTATCATCTTTTGGTATAAAAGGAAAATTTTATCTCCATTATTTTAGAGTTTATTGTTTAAGTCGACATCCAGCTCGCGTACTCCGGGCCCGCGGGGTCGGGGTCGCGACAGTTGGTATCAGAGCTATGGTTTAGCTTTAAGTTTAAGTCTAGGTGGACTAGTATGACCTAGGAGGGTAGTTGTGTTCAGAGTGAGTAACGGTGATGTTTTATGCAGGTAATTGTCACAATGGCTAGAAGGAGGACAGGTGAAAGTTCTAGTGGGGCTCAGAATCAGAATGATCTTAGGGAAGAGAACCGTGCTATGTTCCAAGGCATGTTTGAGGCGGCCATGAAGGCAATTCATGACCAAGGATCGAGAGTAGAGCATGCACCACCACCCCGATATGGTTTGGAGCAATTCTTGAAACTGAAACCGGCGGAGTATAATGGGGAACCCGATGTGAAGAAGGCCGAGCTATGGATCGAATCAATGGAGAAAATTTACGATGTCTTTGGTTGAACTGGAGAGGATAAGGTCCGATTTGCGGCCTATAAGCTTGTGGGTGCCGCCGAGCATTGGTGGAAAGGGATTAAAGCAAGTTGGGACGAGACTAATACACCGTATGCGTGGGAATTGTTTGTACGGAAATTCAAAGAGCATTTTATCCCGGTAGTTGATCAAAACCAAAAGGAGATCGAGCTTCTCAACTTGGAGCAAGGTTTGTTGTCTATAGCTCAGTACTCGGCTAAGTTCACAGAATTAGCCAGGTATTGTGACTATCTTGTGAGGACGGAGGAGCAGAAAGCAATGAGGTTCATTCAAGGTTTGAAGACATCTATCCAGACTCAGCTTATAGCTCAGAGGATTCTGACATTCCAGGATGCTGTTGATCGTGCGTACCTAATCGACCAAGACATTGGGGAACATAAGAGGAAGACCGAGGTCGCGAACATGGGTAAGCAAGGAAGTCACACCAAATCACAACCGCATCAGCGTTCAGATAACCGAGGTAATTCGGGAGGACCATCTCAGTTTAAAGGACAAACCGTACCAAGGAATCCGGGTATTACTCTGGGGAACCAAAATAGGAGGCTTTGCACCTATTGTCACAGGGAAGGCCATTCAGAGGACCGGTGTTGGAAGAAACAGGGTAAGTGTACTAATTGTGGTCAGTTGGGGCATTTTGTAAAGGATTGCCCGAGGTTCCAAGGCCAACCATCAGGGTCAGGAGTTGGTTCTTCTCAGGGTCAAAAAGGGATGCTGCGGGAAAGCCCAAGGTCCAAGGAAGGGTATTTTCCATGAATCAACAACAAGCTACCGATGATCCTTCCGTTATTGGAGGTATTGTTTCTGTGTCTAATGTGAGCGCTCATGCGTTAGTAGATCCAGGATCATCGCATTCTTACATATCTGTGCAATTTGCTTCTTTGCTAAATGCTGCATTTGAGTCTTTACCTTATGTGCTAGAGGTGTCGACCCCTATAGGAGAATGTTTGGTGACCGATAGAGTATTTCGTGATTGTGACGTGCTTATATGTGGTCGTGTCTTGTGTGAGGACTTGGTAGTCCTTCCGATTCAAGATTTTGATGTCATTTTGGGTATGGATTGGCTGAGCAAATATCATGCTTCAGTCGATTGTCGTAGGAAGATCGTTAATTTCTCTATCCCTGATGTGCCTAATTTAGCTTTTGAGGCTATGCCTTTGGGTAGAAATATTCATATGATTTCCTATGTGAAAGCTAGGAGATTGTTGCATCGTGGTTGTGAGGGGTATTTGGCTAGTGTGCTTGATACTAGGAAAGAATCCCCTAGTTTGGAGAATGTTCGAGTAGTTAGAGAATTTCCCGATGTTTTCTCCTCTGAATATGATATGCCTCCCGATCGTGAGATAGAGTTTTGTATAGACCTTTTGCCGGGTACGGCTCCGATTTCAAAGGCACCGTATAGGTTGGCTCCCGCAGAGTTGAAGGAACTAAAGGTTCAGTTTCAAGAGTTTCTTGATCGAGGGTTTATCCGCCCTAGTGTTTCCCCGTGGGGAGCACCGGTTTTGTTTGTGCGGAAGAAAGACGGTTCTTTGAGATTGTGTATTGATTACCGAAAGTTGAATCAGGTTACAGTGAAGAACAAGTATCCTCTACCTCACATTGATGATTTATTTGATCAGCTTTAAGGGTCCGTGGTGTTTTCTAAACTTGATTTGAGGAGTGGGTACCACCAGTTGAAGATTCGATCGGAGGATATTCTGAAGACTGCCTTTCGCACCGCTATGGTCATTACGAGTTCTTGGTTATGCCGTTTGGGTTGACTAACACGCCTGCCGTATTTATGGATTTGATGAACTGGGTTTTCCATCCTTATCTTGATTCGTTCGTGGTGGTCTTCATCGATGACATTCTTTTCTACTGTAAATCTCGAGAGGAGCACGAGCAACACTTGACGACAGTTTTATCCATTCTTGCGAGGGAGCAGTTGTTTGCGAAGTTTAGTAAATGCGAATTTTGGCTCGAGAAGGTTTCATTTATGGGTCATGTTATTTCTAAAGATGGGATTTCTGTGGATCCTTCAAAGATAGAAGCCATAGTGGATTGGAAGAGACCCGAGACAGTTACCGAGATCAAAAGTTTTCTGGGTTTAGCCGGGTATTACAGAAGGTTCATAGAAGGGTTTTCGAGGATTGCTACTCTGATGACTCAGTTGACCCGGAAGGATGTACCGTTTGTGTGGGGTGAAAAATGTCAAAGTAGCTTTGATGAATTAAAGAAGAGATTAACTACGGCTCCTATTCTAGCGTTGCCAAATGGAAATGACGACTTAGTAATTTACAGTGATGCTTCGAAAGAGGGTTTGGGTTGTGTTTTGATGCAGAATGGGAAAGTAATTGCTTATGCTTCGAGGAAGTTGACCCCTAGTGAACAGAATTACCCTACTCATGATATGGAGTTGGCTGCGATAGTCTTTGCGTTGCATAAGTGGAAGCATTACCTTTACGGAGCGAAGTTTGAGATTTTTACCGATCACAAGAGTTTGAAATACCTCTTCTCTCAAAAGGAATTGAACAACCGGCAGCGTAGGTGGATGGAGCTTTTAAAGGATTATGATTGCACCATTTCGTACCATCCGGGCAAAGCAAATGTAGTAGCTGATGCGATCAGTCGAAAGTCTTATGTGGCATCA
The DNA here is from genome assembly GCA_026119855.1 of Campanula takesimana. Taxonomy (NCBI): domain Eukaryota; kingdom Viridiplantae; phylum Streptophyta; class Magnoliopsida; order Asterales; family Campanulaceae; genus Campanula; species Campanula takesimana. The sequence goes on along the minus strand of JAOWBW010000064.1, from coordinate 569,591 downwards.
ATGATGATTCGTGAATGGAAATTGCTAGAGGATGCTCGAGATTGGCATCCCCAAGAGTCGAAACGTGGAGCTATTTTTGCAAACCTTAATGTATTTCCCACATTAATTCAAAAAATAAAGGATACTCAGAAGGATGACCCAGAGTTGAAGAAGATTATGGATAATGCTCGGGATAGAAGTATGTGGACTTCCAGCTTGACTCCGAGGGAGTGTTGACTTACCGTAGCAGATTGTGTGTGCCGAATATCGGTGGGATTAAACAGCGAGTTCTTGATAAGGGTCACAAATCCCGGTATACCATTCATCCCGGGAGTACGAAGATGTATCAAGATTTAAAACAACAATTTTGGTGGATTAACATGAAGAGGGAAATTGCAGAATATGTGTCGAAATGTTTGACCTGTCAACAAGTTAAAGCAGAGCATCAGAGACCCACAGGTCTACTTCAGCCTCTGAGATACCCGAGTGGAAGTGGGAACACATTACGATGGATTTTGTAACCGGACTACCCAGGACTCGAAGGAGGTTCAATGCAGTTTGGGTGATTGTGGACAGGTTGACTAAATCTTCTCATTTCTTACCCATTGACATTTCCTATTCGATGGAGAAACTTGCGAATTTGTATATTCATGAGATTGTCAGATTACATGGTGTTCCAGTTAGTATTGTGTCAGACAGAGATCCCAGGTTTACATCCTGATTTTGGCAAGCGTTACAGAAGGCTTTGGGTACCGAATTGAGGTTTAGCACCGCATTTCATCCTCAGACTGACGGTCAGTCTGAAAGAACCATTCAGATTCTCGAGGATATGTTACGAGCTTGCACAGTTGACTTTCCAGATTCGTGGGATACACATCTATCGCTTGCAGAGTTCGCCTACAATAATAGTTATCAGTCGAGTATACAGATGGCACCGTTTGAGGCTTTGTATGGGAGGAAATGTCGGTCACCCATTTGTTGGGACGAGGTTGGGGAAGCAAAACTTTGGGGTGTTTACATGGTTCAGGACTCGGGGGAAAAGGTTAAAATTATTCGGGATCGACTGAAAACAGCCCAGAGTCGACAGAAGAGCTATGCCGATCATCGAAGATGAGATCTTAGTTTTCAGACCGGAGACTTCGTGTTCTTGAAGGTATCTCCGAAGGTGGGTATCCGAAGGTTCGGGAAGAAGGGTAAATTGGCTCCGAGGTTTGTTGGACCGTTTGAGATTTTGGGGAAAGTGGGACTTCTGGCTTATTGTCTTGCGTTACCATCTTCTCTGGACCGGTTACATAACATTTTTCACGTTTCTATGCTTCGGAAGTATGTTCATGATCCATCTCACGTGTTACCGAGGGTACCAGAGGATATAGAGCCTGGTATGACCTACGAGGAACGACCGGTTCGGATTCTTGATGCCAAAGTCCAAGAGTTGAGGAACAAGAGCATTCCGTTGGTTAGAGTTCTTTGGAGGAATCACAATGTTGAGGAATCGACTTGGGAGCTTCGAGAGGAGATGGATCGGAGATATCCGTGGCTTTTTGTTTCGGGTAAGTATCTTTAAAATTCGGGTCGAATTTTCTTTAAGGAGGAGTGAATGTCATGACCCGAAAACCCGTCTCTATTTTCTAATAATAAATATTTAATTATTTAGTTATGACTTAATTAATTATTTGAATTATTTATTTATTTGAATATTTATGTGCCCATTTTATATCTCATAATATTAAATTGTGCCTAGCATTATTTAGTTGATATTGTGTTAAGTGGGTAGTAGGGAATTATTGGTTAGAGGGGTTAATTGGGTTATTTGTTAGTAGAGTGAGGGGGCCTAAGTGTGTAAGTTTTTAAATCTCTTTTACTAACTCCCTCCCTACTCTTCCTTCTCCCTCACTCTCTTCCTCACCCTACTCTCTCCCTGTGTATCTCTCTCTCTCTTCCAAGAAAGGTAAGAAATCTGCCTCTCCTTCTTCCTCCATTTTAGTCATCTTCCTCCCTCTATTTCTTGGTGCTCATTTTATGAAATGTGTTTAGATCGTCGATAGGATCGTGTGGAGTCAAAAATATTCGAATTTCGTCATCTTTCATAAATTCAAGTAAGTTTACTTTCCCCCATTTTTATGTTAAAATGCTCATTCTATGTTCATATGGTGATTTAGATGATATACATTGATTCTTGGTTGGATTTCGAAGTGTTTGATTGTTTTCCCATTTTGTGATATTTGATAAAGGGTTCATTATTGATTGTTGGGGTTTAAATCTTAGTTGGGTTGAAAAATGAGGTTATTTAGGTCCCCTTTCTAGTTTATAAGTTGTTTTGGTTCATGTTTATGCTTGGTGGAAAGTTGGTTGTGGTTGATTTTGAGAAGTTGTGAAATGGGTAAGAAAAATGAAGAACCCAGCTGCTGATTCCCGACCAAGAACCAGACCGAGCGCCCGCCCGGGTTTAGCTAGGCGCCCGCCCGCCTGCCTTTTTCCTGCGGCCAAACCTTCTGGTCATTTAAGCGCCCGCCTGCCCCCTACCGCGCACCCGCCCGCCCTGTTCCTGGAAATTCTTCTTCTTGGTTGTTTAAAACTAGATTTCTTCCTTAGTTTAAATTTTATTACTCTAATTAACTTAAGATAACATCATGGAACACTTTATTAATTGGAATTGGTTCCTTTGTGAATAAATGTGTTATGGAATTTGATTAAAAATCGTTTGGGAATGTTAGACATCTTGGATGTGTTGTTTGGATTGGTTCACCTTTGTGGTGATTTATTTGGAATGGTTCCCTACTTTGGAATCATTAGTTGTTTATTTAAGCTAGTATTTATTACTTAGCATTTATTTGAAAGTCCAGCTGGTTATTTGTGTTCGAGTCAGGCAATGGATAATGCTATAATAGCTCAAGCCAAGTCCAGTATAGCATCGCCCATTGGTCCTTGTTTCCTCATCCAGATTGGCCTTGGTTGAGATGAGCTAGCTTCCTTCGAGAAGTAGTCTAGCTAACTTTTTGGAGTATGACTTTGTGTCATGACTCCCGTCCCTTGTGACATGTTACTAATGGTTATGGTTCCGGTATCGGGGGTTTCCTCTTCAGCTTTCATGCTACTATGAAGATGTTGATTGTTGATTATTGAAGCTGCGCAGCGACCTTTATTTGGTTCTATCAGTTGGGAAACCTTGGCTAATATCCTTTGTTACTTGTTTATTTCCGCTGCTATCTGTTAATTGATAAATGCTATGTGCTAAGTGATATTTATTATTGTTTATTGCTTATTTCATCATAGCATGTCATGTAGTTGCATTAGTAACTTATTGAGATTTATCTCACCCCCCTTTCTTTTATCTTTGTTTTTCCTTAACCCCCCCCAAGGAGGAAAGGATTAGACTCGCTGATCACGAGGAGGACGTCACGAGGGTTGAGCTTTTTGGGCAAGTTGTTATTGGTGGGTTTACATTACATAAATGTGCAACCTTTTTGGGAATAGTTGTACCAAACTTGACGTCATTAGAATTTGTATATTTTATTATTTTGGGTGTAAGCTTATGGAGCTTACACTAGTTTATATTTTGTTGTTCAAGTTGGATTTCAAAACTTTGTGTTATCATCTTTTGGTATAAAAGGAAAATTTTATCTCCATTATTTTAGAGTTTATTGTTTAAGTCGACGTCCAGCTCGCGTACTCCGGGCCCGCGGGGTCGGGGTCGCGACATACTTACCGTCGGATATATCCATGCCGACGAAATTGATCGAAGACACGCCAATTTCCATTTTCTTTTCCGAGAGCATGATTCCATACTTTGTGACCAGAGAATGAAATTTTGAGAGTAAGCCTATGTGCGACTCTTCGTCAGATGAGAATAGAAAAATGTCATCAATGTAAACCAGGGCATTAGAAAGTATGGGTTCAAAAATGATAACCATGGCCTTTTGAAAAGCATAGGGTACATTTTTTAAACCAAACGGCATGACTTTCCACTGGTAGTGATGATCAGGGATGCACAAAGCTGTTTTTGGCCTATCTTCAGGAGCGATTCCTAAATACCAAAAGCCTGACTTGAGATCAAATTTAGAAATAATTTTAGCATCGGTAAGGGATTGGAACAAGGACTTTTTTTTGTGGAAGATAAAATTTATCATCAGCTAAAAAATGATTCAGTGGCTGTTAATGATCATTCAGACCCTCTTAATGCCTTTGAACATTTGTTCATGGCAAACCCAGATACGACTTTCCAGGCAGACACTGAGCCAATTTATACAGATCTAGATGAATTCGTGAATCAAAACTCCTCTCCAAATGATGGGACAGATTGGTCTACTTCCCAAGCTGATACGATGAATCAATTCACTTTCTACGATATCTTACCTTCAAAATGTTGAGAACGAAGCGTTAAAATGTTAACCTGGTGCTTTGCAGAACTCCAATACTTTTCTATCGACATCATTCTCAAGAGATTCTTGACTCGAATCCAAGGTCGCCTTCGCGACTGGTATCTTAGTCTCGGTGAATACCGACAACCACAAATTCAACAATCCCCTTCACCTGAGGAATTCATGTGTATAATTTATACTGAATTCATTGGAAACCCGGTTGAACACACCATTCATGCTAAAGTGGATGCTTAGATGGGTCTGTCTTGTGCTAGAGTTCGAAGAAAAAATGATATTGGATTCAGTTTTTCTATCAGGAAGATACTTGGAGCTTTAGAAGAAGCGCCAATCTGGGGATCTGGAGGGTCATATGGAGTGGGATGGGTAGTAATAGATGAGGAAGATGTTGATGAGGATGTTTGGAGCGGATTATTTGGGAGTGGTTTGGGTTTTGAAGGAGGAAGGGGTACCGACGCCCAAAGATAGAGAGAGGGAGATAATTCAGTACAGGGGGAGAATTGGATCGGCTGTGGGTCAAATGATGTTCTGACAAAAAGTGTTGTGGGTAGCCTCCAAGGATCATCAACAAAAGTTGACACCCTTTTTTGCTTAAGATCATGAAGTTGAGTTTTAAGGAACTTCATTTTTTCTTCTTTTTGAGAAAGAGCAGATGCAGGAGTAGGTTGAGAAGTATGAATGATTTGCAACAACTCTTGGTGTATGTTCTGAATCTTAAATCGAATTTCACTAACCAAACTTTCCAAGGATCTGACTCTTGAGGAGAGAATATCATGAGACATTTCAAATCTGTTTTGCTGAGAGATAATGTGCTTCAAAGCTGTATTATGAGCAACTGCATTCTCACTATGCCAATTGAGAGTAGCTTTGGCTCTATACTCTTGTGAACTTGGATCAAATTTTGGATTTGAGGAAATCATATGGCAGGTATTTGGTGGCGGGTGAAGCAGAGGTTTATTATGGATTATGGAAAGGGCCGTTTGGTGTTATGGAGGAGTGGTGTTTGAGGATCAGGTTTGCATGGTGGAGGAGATGGGATTAGGACGTGGAGATTTATTGTAATAAAGCACATAGTAATCAAACTTTCTGGACGGTTTCCAAGGGTTCCAACAGAGGGGTTGTAACGACCCCAAAACCACCCTAATTTTCTTAACTTAAAATGAAACTTTTATGTGCATTTTATGTGTTAGAAAATATTTTTATGACTTACATATATTATTTGAGTATATGTGTTAGTTAATGTGTTAGTAGTAATTTTGTTAAAAGGAATAAATAAGTTAGTTGAAACTTTAGGGTCCAAAGTGTAACTTTAAAATTCAGGGGCTTAATTGTTGAAAATGAAAGTAGAGGGACCAAAGTGAAAATTTTACAAAATCCTTATATACTTATCCTCCCATTTCTCTCTTTCTCTGTGAAAGTCGCCACACACACACACACACACACTAAAATTACTCCCTCTGGTTCATGAACATTCAAGTAAGTTTCATCCTATTTTAATTTCTATCTTTTTATTTACTTACCCGTTTTAAAAACTAATTATATAAAAATAATCAGGGCGTTGAGTAGGTCATTTCTACCCGATCAAATATTATTTTTGCGATACTTTTTCCGGAAATAGGTAAGTTACTAATTCCCCTTAAATAGTAAAATGGTCATATATTTGCTATATGTGTGATATGTGGTGAAATTATTGTGAAAATAATTTATTTGTGATACTTGTTTATTTGGGACAAAAGGAGTATAATTATAATGGGTAAGTGACTTGATTTGTATGCAAGGGTGTATATGGTATGTTTATATACTGAGAATGTTAGTATAAGTGTTTGAAAGTATACTCCTACTTGTGGGACGGTAAAATATTAACTTGAGTTAAATGTTAAATAAGTATATTATAAAATTATACTATTATTCTTGGGACGGGGAAATTAAATGAAAGTATCCCTAAATGAGTATATTAGTATATTAGAAAAATTATATTTATAATTGATACTTGTAATTGTTATTTTGCGATTTGGGTAATATTTGTTATACTTGTTTATTTGGGACAAAGGGAGTATTTGGTATGTTGGTTTGGTTGGGCTCAAAGTAGTATTAAAGTTGTTTTGAGACTGATTTTGTAGTCTTAGTAAAGTGATAAACGTTAAGTGTTGTACTTTTGGGACGGTGAAACGAAAGGAGTATAGTTTGTTCAAGTTTTGGCCTGGCGGGTGTGTTGGGCGGTCGCCAAAATAGGGCGTGCGACCGCACACTTATCTGGAAGATTTTTGTCTTGGGACAGAGTGTTTTGGGTGGCCACACAGTCTGGTGTGGGCGACCGCCCAGGGTTGCTGAAATAGTTGAGTTGTTTCATTTCAAGGGATTTAAAGTTCAATCTTGGTCTAGGTCTTAGGTGATATCCTAGAGTACCTAGAGGGTTGTTGTGGAATACTCTTGTGTTCGAAATGGTTCCTTTGTGAACATAAGTGTTGTGGAATTTAACTAAGTATTAAATGGATATTATGGAACATCTTTTTGATGTGTTTTGGTTTAATTGTGAATGGGTGCAATCTTGTAAGGTGACTTAATGTCAATGGTAAAGGATTGTGTTGTGAACTCTTTATGAGTGTTTCTTTCGTGTGCAACTTGTGATGTGTTTGGCTTGGTTCCCTACTTTAGAATCATGCCCTGGTTGTTGTTTAAGCAAGTATTCATTACTGTGCTCTCGTGTAAAGTCCATCTGGTACTTCTTGTTGTGGTGTCGGGACAATGGTAAGGATTACATCATTGTAAGGCTTCTATCATTGGTTTCCCATTGTTTATGATATCGGGCAGTGGTAGGGATTATAATGGCACACGAGCCAAGTTCATTATAAGGCTTCTATCATTGGTTTCCCATTTTAACCCCCTTCCTTAGGCCAAAGGTTGGGCACTTTGGGTTATGACTTGATGTCATTTTCCCCTTCTTGTTGTTGTTGTTATTGGTTGGTTCATGAACCCGTTTCAGCCCTTTGGTGCTGCTCAGTTGATACCTCTCTGATGGTTATGTTTGTTTCGAGTACGGGATCCCGGCTTCAGCTATTTATGCTACTCAACTGGTTTTCTCAGATGGTTATGTTTGTTTCGAGAACCTTGGCTCACAGTATCCACGTATGAGTGTTTATTTCCGCCTTATGTGCTGCATGATGAGTTGGTCGTTATTTCCAACTGGTATGGGACGGTTGGCGATAGGGAGCCTCTCATATTATGTGTTATATGCTATATACTATTTGATTATTTATTGATATTGTTTCTTTATGATTACCATATCAGCATGTAACGTAGTTGCATTTTAGTAGCTTACTGAGATTCATTCTCACCCCTTATTTGTTTACTGTTTTAGATAAAGGTGAGTCCAGGGAATAGGATCTTGCATGGGAGGACGTCGTGGTGGTAAGAGTTTGGGATATGAGTCTTGTAAAGGCTACATTATGTAATGTATAACCTTTTGGGGTAGAGTATCCGTGACTTCATCATCTTTTAAAACTTATATTTTGGAAAATGTTAGTGTTTGTGTATTTGTAAATAAAGTTTGTAAGCCTTCGGGCTAAGTACTTCCTTTTGGAAGTTGTTTGTAAAGTTATTTTAAAGTGTTAAACTTTTATGAAAGTACATTTTGGAAATTTTTCCGAAAATATTTTATGACGTCTTCCGATCGTGTCTCGAGTGTGGGGCCAAGTAGGACCACGGGTCTGGGGCGCGACAGTTGGTATCAGAGCTAGGTTGTAGATGGTATAGAATGACTAAATGACCTAGGAGGGTAGTTGTGTAGAGAGTGAGTAACGTTGAGAGTTTTATGGAGGTACTTATTGAAAAATGGTTGGAACAGAGGGTGATCAATCGGGGCCTTCAGGGTCGAGTAATGCTAGAGAAGAGGTTCGAATAATGTTCTAAGGTATGTTTCAAACTGTCATGAAAACAATTGACGATATAGTTGAGCATAAAAGCCAGGTTGAAGCCTCGGATGTAATAAAACAAGGAGGACAGTTAAAACCACAACCCCAGCGTAGAGATAGTAGAGAATACCAAGGGACATATTCGCAAGCTAGGGAATTTTTTCAAGGGCCACATAATAGAAGAACTCAAGGTAAACGAGTATGTAGCTATTGTCGAAGGACAGGACACTCAGAGGAGAAATGTTGGAAGAAACAAGGCAAATGTATGAGATGTGGTCAGTTGGGTCATTTTCAGAAGGATTGCCCTAGATTTAGAGTACAAGCATCAGGAAGTGCAGTTGGGTTTTCTCAGGGCCAAAAGAGGGATGCTTCAGGGAAGCCTAAAGTGCAGGGTCGTGTCTTTGCCATTTCTCAACAACAGGCTTTAAACTCTTCTAATGTGATTGGAGGTATAATTTCTATGTCTAGTTTGAGAGCACATACACTTATAGACCCTGGATATTCGCATTCTTATGTGTCTATGCATTTTGCTTCTTGATTTCATGTGTCTCCTGTGTCTCTACCTTATGTGTTAGAGGTGTCTACCCTTAAGGGGGAGTGTTTGGTGATTAATAGAGTGTTGCGCACTTGTGATGTGCAAATTTGTGAGCATGTTTTACTTGTTGGTTTAGCTATATTGCTATAGCAAGATTTTGATAGTGTTGTGGTAGAGTCTTATATGCTAGTGTGCTTTAGTTAAGCATGGTCGATATATGTGTTTGGCATTCATGCTACTTATGCATTAAAGTCTGAATTTTTTTTATCACAAGGTTATGCCTGGTAATTGGTTTATGGGGTTGGCAGTAGAGTGTTTATAGCTAAACTAGAGAATGTACTCTTCCTTTGTGGGATGCATCAGTGGTTTATTCAGTGGTTGACTTGAAGTGATTATCATTAGTTTAAAATTTGAGTTGGGTGTATGTCAAAGATGGTTTTTCCTACCAGGTATGGGTATCATAAATTGTGGTCATAGTGTTTGAATTAACAACTACTTAAGTGGTATTGTTGGATATGCTGAGTTGTATCTGTAGCCGTAATTGGATTGCTTTGTGAGAGGCAACAGTTGTGAAATCAAGGCATTATGTCTTCTTGTTAGAGGATACATTGACTTATAGTTCGTGTTTGATAAAACTAAATGGGGAATGTTAGAGGAATTAACATTTTGGAGTCTTTGTGAATTGAGACATGGTGTGATTTTGCGATGGTGGAAGCTTTAAGTTTCTACTCTATTGAATGATTTCAACTATAGAAAATTACTAGTGGAATGAATGATGATAGACAACACGACTTTGTTCGTTGCTAGTGATGGAACTTTAATTTTTGTAGCAGAGTATGTAGTCGATACTTAGTGGAACCAACATGCATAGCAGAATTCAACTACATGTACTTGAAGAGATATACAAGACCAATTTAATTATGAATCCAAGTAAATGTAGAGTATTGAGATAAATTTGAAGGAGTTACACTGAATAGATGAGATCAATGATGTTGATTGATAGCGGATTGATTACCAAGTTTTCTCACCTTATCTATTTTGAGAGTATAAATGTTAATTCCAGTTCTTACTTACTTGTTCAGAAGATAGTTTGATTTTATGGGACGCCTACGAGCATGGTATTAGATATGGGTTCTTTACTTATATTTTGATTTTGGCAATCATTTCAGAAGGCCTTGGGTTCAGAATTGAGATTTAGCATGGCTTTTCATCTGCAGACAGATGGACAGTTAGAAAGAAAATTTCAGATTCTTGAGGACATGTTGAGAACTTATTCAGTTGATTCTTAGAATTCGTGGGATACTGAGCCGAGTATGTCCTATGAGGAGCATCCAGTTCATGTGATTGATTCTAGAATTCGAGAATTGAGAACTAAAAGTATTCCTCTTGATACAGTTGTGTGGAGGAATCATAATGTGGAAGAATCAACTTGGGAGCTTCGGGAGGAGATTGAGAGGAAATACCCTTGGTTATTTGACACTGTTGGTAAGTTACCCTAAAATTCGGGACGAATTTTCTTTAAGGGGGAGTGATTGTAACGACCCCAAAACCACCCTAATTTTCTTAACTTAAAATGGAACTTTTATGTGCATTTTATGTGTTAGAAAATATTTTTATGACTTACATATATTATTTGAGTATATGTGTTAGTTAATGTGTTAGTAGTAATTTTGTTAAAAGGAATAAATAAGTTAGTTGAAACTTTAGGGTCCAAAGTGTAACTTTAAAGTTCAAGGGCTTAATTGTTGAAAATGAAAGTAGAGGGACCAAAGTGAAAATTTTAGAAAAATCCTTATATACTTATCCTCCCATTTCTCTCTTTCTCTGCGAAAGTCACCACACACACTAAAATTACTCCCTCTGGTTCATGAACATTCAAGTAAGTTTCATCCTATTTTAATTTCTATCTTTTTATTTACTTACCCGTTTTAAAAACTAATTATATAAAAATGATCAAGGCGTTGTGTAGGTCATTTCTACCCGATCAAATATTATTTCTGCGATACTTTTTCCGGAAATAGGTAAGTTACTAATTCCCCTTAAATAGTAAAATGGTCATATATTTGATATATGTGTGATATGTGGTGAAATTATTGTGAAAGGAATTTATTTGTGATACTTCTTTATTTGGGACAAAGGGAATATAATTATAATGGGTAAGTGACTTGGTTTATATGCAAGGGTGTATATGGAGTATGTTTATATCCTGAGAATGTTAGTATAAGTGTTTGAAAGTATACTCCTACTTGTGGGACGGTAAAATATTAACTTGAGTTAAATGTTAAATAAGTATATTATAAAATTATACTATTATTCTTGGGACGGGGAAATTAAATGAAAGTATCCCTAAATGAGTATATTAGTATATTAGAAAAATTATATTTATAATTGATACTTGTAATTATTATTTTGCGATTTGGGTAATATTTGTTATACTTGTTTATTTGGGACAAAGGGAGTATTTGGTATGTTGGTTTGGTTGGGCTCAAAGTAGTATTAAAGTTGTTTTGAGACTGATTTTGTAGTCTTAGTAAAGTGATAAACGTTAAGTGTTGTACTTTTGGGACGGTGAAACGAAAGGAGTATAGTTTGTTCAAGTTTTGGCCTGGCGGGTGTGTTGGGCGGTCGCCAAAATAGGGCGTGCGACCGCACACTTATCTGGAAGATTTTTGTCTTGGGACAGAGTGTTTTGGGCGGCCACACAGTCTGGTGTGGGCGACCGCCCAGGGTTGCTGAAATAGTTGAGTTGTTTCATTTCAAGGGATTTAAAGTTCAATTTTGGTCTAGGTCTTAGGTGATATCCTAGAGTACCTAGAGGGTTGTTGTGGAATACTTTTGTGTTCGAAATGGTTCCTTTGTGAACATAAGTGTTGTGGAATTTAACTAAGTATTAAATGGATATTATGGAACATCCTTTTGATGTGTTTTGGATTAATTGTTAATGGGTGCAAGCTTGTGAGGTGACTTAATGTCAATGGTAAAGGATTGTGTTGTGAACTCTTTATGAGTGTTTCTTTCGTGTGCAACTTGTGATGTGTTTGGCTTGGTTCCCTACTTTGGAATCATGCACTGGTTGTTGTTTAAGCAAGTATTCATTACTGTGCTCTCGTGTAAAGTCCATCTGGTACTTCTTGTTGTGGTGTCGGGACAATGGTAGGGATTACATCATTGTAAAGATTCTATCATTGGTTTCCCATTGTTTATGATATCGGGCAGTGGTAGGGATTACAATGGCACACGAGCCAAGTTCATTGTAAGGCTTCTATCATTGGTTTCCCATTTTTAACCCCCTTCCTTAGGCCAAAGGTTGGGCACTTTGGGTTATGACTTAGTGTCATTTTCCCCCTCTTGTAGTTGTTGTGATTGGTTGGTTCATGAACCCGTTTCAGCCCTTTGGTGCTGCTCAGTTGATACCTCTCTGATGGTTATGTTTGTTTCGAGTACGGGATCCCGGCTTCAGCTATTTATGCTACTCAACTGGTTTTCTCTGATGGTTATGTTTGTTTCGAGAACCTTGGCTCACAGTATCCACGTATGAGTGTTTATTTCCGCCTTATGTGCTGCATGATGAGTTGGTCGTTATTTCCAACTGGTATGGGACGGTTGGCGATAGGGAGCCTCTCATGTTATGTGCTATATGCTATATACTATTTGATTATTTGTTGATATTGTTTCTTTATGATTACCATATCAGCATGTAACGTAGTTGCATTTTAGTAGCTTACTGAGATTCATTCTCACCCCTTATTTGTTTACTGTTTTTGATAAAGGTGAGTCCAGAGAATAGGATCTTGCATTGGAGGACGTCGTGATGGTAAGAGTTTGGGATATGAGTCTTGTAAAGGCTACATTATGTAATGTATAACCTTTTGGGGTAGAGTATCTGTGACTTCATCATCTTTTAAAACTTATATTTTGGAAAATGTTAGTGTTTGTGTATTTGTAAACAAAGTTTGTAAGACTTCGGGCTAAGTACTTCCTTTTGGAAGTTGTTTGTAAAGTTTTATTAAAGTGTTAAACTTTTATGAAAGTACATTTTGGAAATTTTTCCGAAAATGTTTTATGACGTCTTCCGATCGTGTCCCGAGCGTGGGGCCAAGTAGGACCACGGGTCTGGGGCGCGACAGGGGTCGCCGGCTTTAAACCTCTTTTTGAGCTTTTGCTGGGAAGAGGGTGTAATAACCGGAATTTTTAAGTTATTTATTTATTTTATTTTCGGTTTTGCTAAATTAATTAAATGATAATTAGAGTTACAAAGTAATTGAAAGAAGTGGGCCCAAGAAATTTGCATTGGCCCAAAATTGTATTAGTAAACCCAACCCAATTAGGAATCAACCCAAGGTATAAATTAATGAGTTAGTCAACTTAGGAATTCCTTATTATCATAAACTCAAAAAAAAAAAAAAAAACAAACCCTAGTTCTATAGCAGCCGCCGGCCGAACCTAGAGAGGGAGAAGAAGAAAATTTCCGGCCATTGTTTTGGAGATACAATCCGATCATTCTCAAGGTAATGCTAAATCCTACTCTCCAAAATTTGTTTCGTTGAATTTGGATTAGTAAATCATAAGTTATGCATGAATTAAGAATACAAAGATTAGGGTTTTGCATGCTAGTGATGAATGATAAATTTTAAAAGGGTTAATGATGTTAATCTAAATACTATGAAAAAATATAGTAATCTTGATACTAGTTTATTTTAAGATTGATTTTATAATCTTGAATTGAATTGATTTATATTATGCAATGCTTGGGAATTGAACATATAAATCATTGAGGTTGAATTGGGTTTATCAAAAGAAGAAAAAAAATATGGATTTCCCCAAGAACAAGTTTCGGCCGAATGGCCCTAAGCCAAGGAAGAATTGATTTTTGTTGATTTAATTGATCCTCGTTAAGTGTATTGTAAATAATATTGATGTTTGAGAATTTAGAAAAATTTAAAGAACTAGAAAATTGATCAAATCAATGGATTTTGGATCATGCATGTTTCGGCAATGATGACCTAACTTGGGTGTTGATTCTTGATTGAAGATGTTAAGAATGGGGACGGAAAGTTAGTGTTTCCGTTAAGTTTCTAATGGAAAGAAAACAAAAATCGTTAAGGGGATTGTTGACAAGTTAGAAAAATTAACTTGAGAAAATAGAATAGTACTTGGAAGACCTTGAAAGTTAAAAAGTTAACGAGAAAGAAAAAGATTAGAAGTTTCAGTTAGTTCCTAACAGAAAAGGACTAAACTGAAAAGAATTAAAGTTAGAAGAAATAAAAAGGGAAACCTTGAAGTTAGAAGGGCCTAAGTGATTAAAAAGAGAAACTTAGGGGACCTTATGAACGAAACCAAAGTCCAAGGACCTTTCTGTAATTAAAGGAAAGTCGAAGGACTGAATTGTAATTAATCCAAAGTGAAGGACCAATTTACAATTAAACTAAAGTTGAAGGACTAAATTACAATTAATCCAAAGTTGAAGGACTAAATTGTAATTGAACTAAAGTTGAAGGACTAAATTGCAATTAATCCAAAGTTGAAGGACCAATTTGCAATTAACCCAAAGTTGAGGGACTAAATTGTAATTAACCCAAAGTCAGAGGACTTAATTGCAATTGTATCAAAGTTAAAGGACTGACTAGTAAATCAAAGTCAGAAACTTAAATGTAAAGAAAGAAGTAACGAAGTAAAGAAGTTAGAACGCATCTCTCAGTTAACTAAGTAGAAATAGTTAACAATGTAGAGAGTACTAAAGTAAATTACTCCGTGCCTTGTAGATTTGCACAGAGAGGAGATTGCGAGGAAAAGCAATTCAGGTAAGGGATTACGTTCCTTACAGTATTTGAACTCCTGTTTATTGGAATTCGGTATTTCTTTCTAAAGTTAGCTATCAGTATGGCATGATAGTATTTGAATGAACTCTGCGTTATTGAACGTTCTTTGAAAGAATCTATACTTAGTGATGTCCCCATCGATCTACTAAGTATCGAAGTTTGAAACTTGTATCACATACTTGTACCATGGTATGTTCTAATTTTAACTTGTAAGTTAATCGCTTACTCGTTAAGGCATCTAATTTTAACTTGTAAGTTAATCGCTTACTCGTTAAGGCATCTAATTTTAACTTGTAAGTTAATCGCTTACTCGTTAAGGCATCCAATGTCCAGTTAGAAAAGACATTGACGGACAGTCCAGTTAGAAAAGACTCGTCCTTGAACTAGGGATTGCATGAGTGATCACATGCCTTCTCTCAGGAATTGTCTGATTACAAGGATGATTCTAGACCCCGAGCATATGTGTGTGGATACCATATATGTTACGACCCACACTATTGGCTGGAAAAGCTAGGTGTATAAATTGTACCTTTGGCATTGAGGTTATAATGTACGTTACCAAGGAATTGACGGAACTTGAATGAATCCCTTTGGATTGTAGTGCCATAATCCTTTGAAAGTAAAATCTTGAAAGTAATATGACTGTATTGTTCTGCAGTCTTGAATCCAAAAGTAACTGAACCTATCTTTGCAAAAGTTATTCGAAGTATTCGTTCTGGTCGTCTCTCCTTAGTAACCGGAGAGGCCACGTATGAACTTACTGAGCATTCGTTCGCTCATCCCTTCTCTATAAATTTTGTTTCAGGGTTTAAGTAGAAGGACAAGTCAAGGAAAGCAGCCGTGGGAAGACGGTGGATTGCAGATTCTCAAGTTAGTAGTCTAAGTACGTTTAATTATTTGGATGTAAGTCAAAGTACATTGATGGTTAGGGTTATTACCTACCAAGACAAGTTAAGTTACGCTTCCGCTATTGTGTTGAATTTATGGTTAAATAAGGGGCAGTTGTGAACCCTAATTTGAAGTATTTATTATTGTTATTTATGGATATTTAATGCCATTAAATGCTCAGATATTATAAGAAAATTCGGGGTGTTACAGAGGGTTTCTAACTTCTTCGGGGAACTTCTTCATCCATTTCAACCTTGACTGCATCATCTAGACAAGATAGGCAATTTCAAACATCCCACCAAATATGTTCGACTGTTGAAGGTTCGATCATATTTATTCCAGTAGGGAACACGTTACAAGACATATTATCAGTCTGAGAGGATGAGAATTTTACTTCAACAAGTCCATCTGAATGACGGACAAATTCTGGTGCAGTGGTGGTATGAACAGGAGCCTGGGAAGGTTGGGGGAGCCTGGGAAGGTTGGTGGTGTTGTTCATATATCCGTTCCCTTTGTTTATATTAGCTCTTTCCTTTTCAAACTCCCTATATTTATGCAAATACCTCACCATACCCTCAGAATATTGATCAAACCCTAATGAACTGATAGCCCAACAGATGTCATCTCCATTAATCGTCTTGCGGTTCTCCTTGTGACCTTTGTTAGATGCGTCACCAGTTACAAAACTAATGAACTCTGATGCACCCTCTTTTATTGTCTCCTTGGCTTCTTTGGAGATCTTTGCACTTGGTGGAAGTATTTGCTTCATTATCCTACCTACATTAGCAATGGGAAGAAACTTGTCATGCTCATCAACCATTTCTGGATCAGATCTATCTCATCTCCAAAAACACACTTTTCATGCCTATATTGACGTATACAGATATTTATGTACGTATATGTGTATATATTTTCATATGTGCGCTCACACATATACGCGTACATTGTAGATGTGACATGTTGCCGCACGAACATGTACATACTCGACCTACTTTTTGGGCCAAAGGTATACAATATGATTCAACTCAGTCAAGCCTTTCTTGTCAGTAAAATTCTGAGTCTCCACATTTAAGATGAACTTATGATATGAAGTACTTAAATAAACGTAACCAATCCATTGAAATTTATAACTATGGTGGAAACTAATATATATACAAGGGAAAAGGAACTGGCAAGATAAGATCAAATCACTAAAGGCCTGAGCCATATTTCAATGTCTTTTGGGGAAATCTGAGTGACTTTGGGGTGTTTTAAAGTTGGTAAAGCAAAGTTGCTTTTTGTTAATTTTTAAAAATTTAATCATAAAAAGGATAAATTATTTAAGATGACCAAGTACATGGTCCCCCAACCCCCCCACCTCTAGTCCCCTAATCTTAAAACCTTGTGACGCCAATTTCGATGTTGGAATTAAGCTCACAATGATATTATGAAATTATGTTCCGAGTAAATGAATAGACTTAATTGAGTTCTTCAAAGCATGTTTAGTGATAGGAGTAAGCAAACAAAGAACTAAAAGCCCAAATTAAAACTTTTGGTGGGCCAGCCCAACAATTAACAAAACTTAAATCAACATTTACTTGTCCAAAATTATACTATCTTAACTAGCTTAAGTTAAATATTCACAAAGCCCAATTGACATTATAGTCTAAAAGCCCAAATTAAATAGAATATTATCACTAACTATACTCCAAAATTAATTAAATCCCAAAATAAAGTTAATAAATTTTAGGGATATTATATTCTTACCCCCCTTAAAATAAGTTTAGTCCTCTAAACTTAATGTAACCGACATCCTTCCCAAATTTTAATGATTAAAAAAAAATACTATTAGTCCCAACTGACATTGCTCTGCTCCGTCTAAGCTACACTTAAAAACATATCGTCTCACTTGATCCATACTTGGTAACAAATCCACTCAAGTAAAATATAATATTTCTCTAAAACCAAAATTATGAATTATTATACCCTTCCCTGCTTAAAAGATTTTGGCCCTCCAAAATAGCTTGTAAATTTTGCCTTGAAGCCTCTACGGTTACAGAACAACTAATTAAAAGCTATTGATGCTCTTCTGCACACTCTATTATAAGCTATTCCTAATTAGTAAAGCATCAAATATATAATTATTAATAACTATTTTCAACTTGAACCAACACTCGACAATATAATGCTTATTCCATCAAAAATTTGAATCTGATTCTTTTCACCTGATGCAGAAACATTCATTACTCGTTTATCTTAAGATAGTGAACTAAGTCAAATAAACATTGTTCCATTAGTCAACCCATTACTCACCAACATTTTCAAAAACCACAAATAAAGAATCCATTTTTTTTTTCATTAGACTAAACCCAATAACACCTTAAAATTCAAATCTTAACATCACATGTAATATCCACAAATACTCAATGTGTATCAAACCCAAATGCTTAAAAGTCAATAATCTTCAAAACCCTAACTCCCTTCAAGACCTATAACATAATGAATTCTCTTATAGTTACCCTAAGATCAAACTTAAGGCTTTGGTCATAACTTATATCTTATAAATTCTAAACTCCCAAAAGATCTATGCCAAAGCTCTGATACCACTTTGTAACGCCCCGAAACCCGGACCCAAACTTTACGGGTCCAAAGTCCGGCCACGTCACCATTCACAATTCTAAAACCACAAAACACGCTTAAATAACACTTTTGCTATTATTATTTTTCTTCATAAACAACTATACATAACATTCTCAAACTCGCTTACTACAACCCAAAAGATACAATAACAGAGCCTAAAAATCATATCTAAAATATTCTGCGAACATTTGCTAATGCTTCTCCAACTGTCTCAAATCTTTTCTATTATTACCTGGAAGAAAAAGAGAATGAAAGGGTGAGCGAACAAAAGCTCAGTAAGTTCATATACAACCCCTCCGGTTACTAAGGAGGAGTTGACATGAAGGAATATCAATGGGTACGAAATCAAAAAGGAAATTCAAACGCTTTAACAAATTTCAAAGGTTTCACAAATTTAACAGAACAGACTCGAGTAATTTAATTACCTACAACCGTCCCATACCGTTTGTAGATAACTAAATTACTCACATATATTATGGAATTCCAAACGATGACAAATTGATGCAAAAAAGACTCGAATGATTTAACTATCTATAACCGTCTCATACCAGCTATAAATAATTAAACCACTCACAGATTTCAGAATTTTAAAGGACTGATAACTGAACAAAACTAACTCGAGAGATCTAATTATTTACGACCGTCCCATACCTGGCGTAAATAACGAAATCCCTCACAGATATCACGATCACATAAGTGGTCTAATGACATTTTCAAACCTAAATTCCCCGAAGGGACAACTACTCCGAAGAGCACACAAAATTACCCCGCAGGGTCTAAGCAGTGAATCCGGATCACCCCACCACTCCTCTTGAGTAGTGAACTAAGTTGCCTTTTCAGGCCAAAATCAAATAAACCCGGCCGTAATGAGTTGTTTAACTTATGTGCTCATTGATAGGATACAAAATGTCTTCAAAAGCTTATCTCATCAAAACTCTTTTTATACGAAATACGAACTTCAAATGCTCACAAAAGGTTTCACGTATGGACAAACAAATGATACGAATTTAGCAAACGAATTAACAAAGGGCCAACAAATGATACGAATTTAGCAAACGAATAACAAAAGATTATCAAAGACGGTGACCGAGGGAATCAATGCAAATGCTGACACGATGTCAGTTTAACCGTATGAAAGAACGTACATCGCCAAAAATAATGCGGAAGGCTAATAACTGCAACAATAATATAACGAAGCAATAAGCTAAATGATGCACAATCCCTTACCTTACTTTAGCTGTCGTTGATAATTACTACAAACCCCAACGAGCACACTTAATCATCCTTACTGAAACCTAATAACAATAATATAACTAAGTTAATAATAGCCAAGCCAATATATATAACTATAATCCATCAAAGCACAATCTCATTTATTATTAAACTGTTATTTCTCTAATCCAGAAAAACAATACTCCCTTTCAATAATTTCTATACGACATGCACACAATTTCCGTCAAACCCCATAGTTTATTTCCATCAATTATATTTACAAAAAGAACGTTACTACATAATTAAACTTTTACAATTCTTCTAGACTCAACAAGGAAGACTAGGTGAACGCCATCCTTACCTTTAGAGCCGCCGATGCCACTCCCAGACTTGCAGCCGCTATAATCCCAAAACCGAAGATGACTTACGCTTTTTTTCCTTT
This sequence comes from Campanula takesimana, assembly GCA_026119855.1. Lineage (NCBI taxonomy): Eukaryota > Viridiplantae > Streptophyta > Magnoliopsida > Asterales > Campanulaceae > Campanula > Campanula takesimana. The sequence continues at coordinate 549,810 of JAOWBW010000064.1, read as the reverse complement.
TGATCCAAATTAGGTTAAGAATCCTAGTTAAATACTTAGAAAAATCCACTTATTAAAACTTTTGGTGGGCCAGCCCAACAATTAACAAAACTTAAATCAACATTTACTTGTCCAAAATTATACTATCTTAACTAGCTTAAGTTAAATATTCACAAAGCCCAATTGACATTATAGTCTAAAAGCCCAAATTAAATAGAATATTATCACTAACTATACTCCAAAATTAATTAAATCCCAAAATAAAGTTAATAAATTTCAGGGATATTATATTCTTACCCCCTTAAAATAAGTTTAGTCCTCTAAACTTAATGTAACCGACATCCTTCCCAAATTTTAATGATTAAAAAAAAATACTATTAGTCCCAACTGACATTGCTCTGCTCCGTCTAAGCTACACTTAAAAACATATCGTCTCACTTGATCCATACTTGGTAACAAATCCACTCAAGTAAAATATAATATTTCTCTAAAACCAAAATTATGAATTATTATACCCTTCCCTGCTTAAATGATTTTGGCCCTCCAAAATAGCTTGTAAACTTTTCCTTGAAGCCTCTACGGTTACAGAACAACTAATTAAAAGCTATTGATGCTCTTCTGCACACTCTATTATAAGCTATTCCTAATTAGTAAAGCATCAAATATATAATTATTAATAACTATTTTCAACTTGAACCAACACTCGACAATATAATGCTTATTCCATCAAAAATTTGAATCTGATTCTTTTCACCTGATGCAGAAACATTCATTACTCGTTTATCTTAAGATAGTGAACTAAGTCAAATAAACATTGTTCCATTAGTCAACCCATTACTCACCAACATTTTCAAAAACCACAAATAAAGAATCCATTTTTTTTTTCATTAGACTAAACCCAATAACACCTTAAAATTCAAATCTTAACATCACATGTAATATCCACAAATACTCAATGTGTATCAAACCCAAATGCTTAAAAGTCAATAATCTTCAAAACCCTAACTCCCTTCAAGACCTATAACATAATGAATTCTCTTATAGTTACCCTAAGATCAAACTTAAGGCTTTGGTCATAACTTATATCTTATAAATTCTAAACTCCCAAAAGATCTATGCCAAAGCTCTGATACCACTTTGTAACGCCCCGAAACCCGGACCCAAACTTTACGGGTCCAAAGTCCGGCCACGTCACCATTCACAATTCTAAAACCACAAAACACGCTTAAATAACACTTTTGCTATTATTATTTTTCTTCATAAACAACTATACATAACATTCTCAAACTCGCTTACTACAACCCAAAAGATACAATAACAGAGCCTAAAAATCATATCTAAAATATTCTGCGAACATTTGCTAATGCTTCTCCAACTGTCTCAAATCTTTTCTATTATTACCTGGAAGAAAAAGAGAATGAAAGGGTGAGTGAACAAAAGCTCAGTAAGTTCATATACAACCCCTCCGGTTACTAAGGAGGAGTTGACATGAAGGAATATCAATGGGTACGAAATCAAAAAGGAAATTCAAACGCTTTAACAAATTTCAAAGGTTTCACAAATTTAACAGAACAGACTCGAGTAATTTAATTACCTACAACCGTCCCATACCGTTTGTAGATAACTAAATTACTCACATATATTATGGAATTCCAAACGATGACAAATTGATGCAAAAAAAGACTCGAATGATTTAACTATATATAACCGTCTCATACCAGCTATAAATAATTAAACCACTCACAGATTTCAGAATTTTAAAGGACTGATAACTGAACAAAACTAACTCGAGAGATCTAATTATTTACGACCGTCCCATACCTGGCGTAAATAACGAAATCCCTCACAGATATCACGATCACATAAGTGGTCTAATGACATTTTCAAACCTAAATTCCCCGAAGGGACAACTACTCCGAAGAGCACACAAAATTACCCCGCAGGGTCTAAGCAGTGAATCCGGATCACCCCACCACTCCTCTTGAGTAGTGAACTAAGTTGCCTTTTCAGGCCAAAATCAAATAAACCCGGCCGTAATGAGTTGTTTAACTTATGTGCTCATTGATAGGATACAAAATGTCTTCAAAAGCTTATCTCATCAAAACTCTTTTTATACGAAATACGAACTTCAAATGCTCACAAAAGGTTTCACGTATGGACAAACAAATGATACGAATTTAGCAAACGAATTAACAAAGGGCCAACAAATGATACGAATTTAGCAAACGAATAACAAAAGATTATCAAAGACGGTGACCGAGGGAATCAATGCAAATGCTGACACGATGTCAGTTTAACCGTATGAAAGAACGTACATCGCCAAAAATAATGCGGAAGGCTAATAACTGCAACAATAATATAACGAAGCAATAAGCTAAATGATGCACAATCCCTTACCTTACTTTAGCTGTCGTTGATAATTACTACAAACCCCAACGAGCACACTTAATCATCCTTACTGAAACCTAATAACAATAATATAACTAAGTTAATAATAGCCAAGCCAATATATATAACTATAATCCATCAAAGCACAATCTCATTTATTATTAAACTGTTATTTCTCTAATCCAGAAAAACAATACTCCCTTTCAATAATTTCTATACGACATGCACACAATTTCCGTCAAACCCCATAGTTTATTTCCATCAATTATATTTACAAAAAGAACGTTACTACATAATTAAACTTTTACAATTCTTCTAGACTCAACAAGGAAGACTAGGTGAACGCCATCCTTACCTTTAGAGCCGCCGATGCCACTCCCAGACTTGCAGCCGCTATAATCCCAAAACCGAAGATGACTTACGCTTTTTTTCCTTTTGATCCAAATTAGGTTAAGAATCCTAGTTAAATACTTAGAAAAATCCACTTATTAAAACTTTTGGTGGGCCAGCCCAACAATTAACAAAACTTAAATCAACATTTACTTGTCCAAAATTATACTATCTTAACTAGCTTAAGTTAAATATTCACAAAGCCCAATTGACATTATAGTCTAAAAGCCCAAATTAAATAGAATATTATCACTAACTATACTCCAAAATTAATTAAATCCCAAAATAAAGTTAATAAATTTCAGGGATATTATATTCTTACCCCCTTAAAATAAGTTTAGTCCTCTAAACTTAATGTAACCGACATCCTTCCCAAATTTTAATGATTAAAAAAAAATACTATTAGTCCCAACTGACATTGCTCTGCTCCGTCTAAGCTACACTTAAAAACATATCGTCTCACTTGATCCATACTTGGTAACAAATCCACTCAAGTAAAATATAATATTTCTCTAAAACCAAAATTATGAATTATTATACCCTTCCCTGCTTAAATGATTTTGGCCCTCCAAAATAGCTTGTAAACTTTTCCTTGAAGCCTCTACGGTTACAGAACAACTAATTAAAAGCTATTGATGCTCTTCTGCACACTCTATTATAAGCTATTCCTAATTAGTAAAGCATCAAATATATAATTATTAATAACTATTTTCAACTTGAACCAACACTCGACAATATAATGCTTATTCCATCAAAAATTTGAATCTGATTCTTTTCACCTGATGCAGAAACATTCATTACTCGTTTATCTTAAGATAGTGAACTAAGTCAAATAAACATTGTTCCATTAGTCAACCCATTACTCACCAACATTTTCAAAAACCACAAATAAAGAATCCATTTTTTTTTTCATTAGACTAAACCCAATAACACCTTAAAATTCAAATCTTAACATCACATGTAATATCCACAAATACTCAATGTGTATCAAACCCAAATGCTTAAAAGTCAATAATCTTCAAAACCCTAACTCCCTTCAAGACCTATAACATAATGAATTCTCTTATAGTTACCCTAAGATCAAACTTAAGGCTTTGGTCATAACTTATATCTTATAAATTCTAAACTCCCAAAAGATCTATGCCAAAGCTCTGATACCACTTTGTAACGCCCCGAAACCCGGACCCAAACTTTACGGGTCCAAAGTCCGGCCACGTCACCATTCACAATTCTAAAACCACAAAACACGCTTAAATAACACTTTTGCTATTATTATTTTTCTTCATAAACAACTATACATAACATTCTCAAACTCGCTTACTACAACCCAAAAGATACAATAACAGAGCCTAAAAATCATATCTAAAATATTCTGCGAACATTTGCTAATGCTTCTCCAACTGTCTCAAATCTTTTCTATTATTACCTGGAAGAAAAAGAGAATGAAAGGGTGAGTGAACAAAAGCTCAGTAAGTTCATATACAACCCCTCCGGTTACTAAGGAGGAGTTGACATGAAGGAATATCAATGGGTACGAAATCAAAAAGGAAATTCAAACGCTTTAACAAAATTTCAAAGGTTTCACAAATTTAACAGAACAGACTCGAGTAATTTAATTACCTACAACCGTCCCATACCGTTTGTAGATAACTAAATTACTCACAGATATTATGGAATTCCAAACGATGACAAATTGATGCAAAAAAAGACTCGAATGATTTAACTATCTATAACTGTCTCATACCAGCTATAAATAATTAAACCACTCACAGATTTCAGAATTTCAAAGGACTGATAACTGAACAAACCTAACTCGAGAGATCTAATTATTTACGACCGTCCCATACCAGGCGTAAATAACGAAATCCCTCACAGATATCACGATCACATAAGTGGTCTAATGACATTTTCAAACCTAAATTCCCCGAAGGGACAACTACTCCGAAGAGCACACAAAATTACCCCGCAGGGTCTAAGCAGTGAATCCGGATCACCCCACCACTCCTCTTGAGTAGTGAACTAAGTTGCCTTTTCAGGCCAAAATCAAATAAACCCCGCCGTAACGAGTTGTTTAACTTATGTGCTCATTGATAGGATACAAAATGTCTTCAAAAGCTTATCTCATCAAAACTCTTTTTATACGAAATACGAACTTCAAATGCTCAGAAAAGGTTTCACGTATGGACAAACAAAGGATAAGAATTTAGCAAACGAATTAACAAAGGGCCAACAAATGATACGAATTTAGCAAACGAATAACAAAAGATTATCAAAGACGGTGACCGAGGGAATCAATGCAAATACTGACACGATGTCAGTTTAACCGTATGAAAGAACGTACATCGCCAAAAATAATGCGGAAGGCTAATAACTGAAACAATAATATAACGAAGCAATAAGCTAAATGATGCACAATCCCTTACCTTACTTTAGCTGTCGTTGATAATTACTACAAACCCCAACGAGCACACTTAATCATCCTTACTGAAACCTAATAACAATAATATAACTAAGTTAATAATAGCCAAGCCAATATATATAACTATAATCCATCAAAGCACAATCTCATTTATTATTAAACTGTTATTTCTCTAATCCAGAAAAACAATACTCCCTTTCAATAATTTCTATACGACATGCACACAATTTCCGTCAAACCCCATAGTTTATTTCCATCAATTATATTTACAAAAAGAACGTTACTACATAATTAAACTTTTACAATTCTTCTAGACTCAACAAGGAAGACTAGGTGAACGCCATCCTTACCTTTAGAGCCGCCGATGCCACTCCCAGACTTGCAGCCGCTATAATCCCAAAACCGAAGATGACTTACACTCTTTTTCCTTTTGATCCAAATTAGGTTAAGAATCCTAGTTAAATACTTAGAAAAATCCACTTATTAAAACTTTTGGTGGGCCAGCCCAACAATTAACAAAACTTAAATCAACATTTACTTGTCCAAAATTATACTATCTCAACTAGCTTAAGTTAAATATTCACAAAGCCCAATTGACATTATAGTCTAAAAGCCCAAATTAAATAGAATATTATCACTAACTATACTCCAAAATTAATTAAATCCCAAAATAAAGTTAATAAATTTCAGGGATATTATATTCTTACCCCCTTAAAATAAGTTTAGTCCTCTAAACTTAATGTAACCGACATCCTTCCCAAATTTTAATGATTAAAAAAAAAATACTATTAGTCCCAACTGACATTGCTCTGCTCCGTCTAAGCTACACTTAAAAACATATCGTCTCACTTGATCCATACTTGGTAACAAATCCACTCAAGTAAAATATAATATTTCTCTAAAACCAAAATTATGAATTATTATACCCTTCCCTGCTTAAATGATTTTGGCCCTCCAAAATAGCTTGTAAACTTTTCCTTGAAGCCTCTACGGTTACAGAACAACTAATTAAAAGCTATTGATGCTCTTCTGCACACTCTATTATAAGCTATTCCTAATTAGTAAAGCATCAAATATATAATTATTAATAACTATTTTCAACTTGAACCAACACTCGACAATATAATGCTTATTCCATCAAAAATTTGAATCTGATTCTTTTCACCTGATGCAGAAACATTCATTACTCGTTTATCTTAAGATAGTGAACTAAGTCAAATAAACATTGTTCCATTAGTCAACCCATTACTCACCAACATTTTCAAAAACCACAAATAAAGAATCCATTTTTTTTTTCATTAGACTAAACCCAATAACACCTTAAAATTCAAATCTTAACATCACATGTAATATCCACAAATACTCAATGTGTATCAAACCCAAATGCTTAAAAGTCAATAATCTTCAAAACCCTAACTCCCTTCAAGACCTATAACATAATGAATTCTCTTATAGTTACCCTAAGATCAAACTTAAGGCTTTGGTCATAACTTATATCTTATAAATTCTAAACTCCCAAAAGATCTATGCCAAAGCTCTGATACCACTTTGTAACGCCCCGAAACCCGGACCCAAACTTTACGGGTCCAAAGTCCGGCCACGTCACCATTCACAATTCTAAAACCACAAAACACGCTTAAATAACACTTTTGCTATTATTATTTTTCTTCATAAACAACTATACATAACATTCTCAAACTCGCTTACTACAACCCAAAAGATACAATAACAGAGCCTAAAAATCATATCTAAAATATTCTGCGAACATTTGCTAATGCTTCTCCAACTGTCTCAAATCTTTTCTATTATTACCTGGAAGAAAAAGAGAATGAAAGGGTGAGCGAACAAAAGCTCAGTAAGTTCATATACAACCCCTCCGGTTACTAAGGAGGAGTTGACATGAAGGAATATCAATGGGTACGAAATCAAAAAGGAAATTCAAACGCTTTAACAAAATTTCAAAGGTTTCACAAATTTAACAGAACAGACTCGAGTAATTTAATTACCTACAACCGTCCCATACCGTTTGTAGATAACTAAATTACTCACAGATATTATGGAATTCCAAACGATGACAAATTGATGCAAAAAAAGACTCGAATGATTTAACTATCTATAACCGTCTCATACCAGCTATAAATAATTAAACCACTCACAGATTTCAGAATTTCAAAGGACTGATAACTGAACAAACCTAACTCGAGAGATCTAATTATTTACGACCGTCCCATACCAGGCGTAAATAACGAAATCACTCACAGATATCACGATCACATAAGTGGTCTAATGACATTTTCAAGCCTAAATTCCCCGAAGGGACAACTACTCCGAAGAGCACACAAAATTACCCCGCAGGGTCTAAGCAGTGAATCCGGATCACCCCACCACTCCTCTTGAGTAGTGAACTAAGTTGCCTTTTCAGGCCAAAATCAAATAAACCCCGCCGTAACGAGTTGTTTAACTTATGTGCTCATTGATAGGATACAAAATGTCTTCAAAAGCTTATCTCATCAAAACTCTTTTTATACGAAATACGAACTTCAAATGCTCACAAAAGGTTTCACGTATGGACAAACAAAGGATACGAATTTAGCAAACGAATTAACAAAGGGCCAACAAATGATACGAATTTAGCAAACGAATAACAAAAGATTATCAAAGACGGTGACCGAGGGAATCAATGCAAATGCTGACACGATGTCAGTTTAACCGTATGAAAGAACGTACATCGCCAAAAATAATGCGGAAGGCTAATGTCGCGACCCCGGTCCCCGCGGGCCCCGGGACCGCGATCTGGACGTCGACTCTAACAAAAAAACTCCAAAATACCGAAGTTAAAAATTCCATTTAATACCAAAAGGGTAATCCAAAGTTTTACAAATCAAAGTTTAAAAAAAACAATTACAACTATCATAAACTCCCACGAGTTTATGCCCAACAAAATAGAAATATACAAATCTTAGTGACGTCATTGTTTGGTACAAATACCCCAAAATGGTTACACATTTACATAATGGAAACCAACCTATATCAACCTTCCCCAAAAGAACGGATCCACACTCGACGTCCTCTATCTCGTGATCAGCGAGACTAATCCTTAGCACCTGGGGGGGGGGGGGTTAAGGAAAAACAAAGATAAAAGAAACGGGGTGAGATAAATCTCAATAAGTTACTAATGCAACTACATGACATGCTATGATGCAATAAGCAATAAGCAATGATAAATATCACATAGCACATAGCATTTATCACATACAGATAGCAGCGGAAATAAACACATAACAAAGGATATAGCCAAGGTTTTCCAAACCGGAACATCCAAATAAAGGATCGCTGCGCAGCTTCAATAATCAACCAATCAACATCTTCATAATGGCATGAAAGCCGAAGAGAAAACCCCGGTACCGGAACCAATAACCAAAGGAGTGTCACAAAGGACGGGAGACATGCCACAAAGTCATGCTCCAAGTAAAGCTAAAATGCACACAAGGGAGCTAGCTCTTCTCACATCCAAGGCCAATCTGGAGGAGGGTAATAAGGGGGCAAAACAATGGTCAACATCATAATGGACTTGGCCGTGCCATCATAATGTTTCGCATCGCCCAAACACACACAAAATACCAGCTGGACTTTCACGTAAAGGCTAAGTAATAAAATACTAGCGCGATAAACAACAAGGGATTCCAAAGTAGGGAATCAATCCAAATAGATCACCACAAAGGCAAACCAATATAAACCGCACATCAAAGATGAATCACGTTCTCAAAATGATACTTAAATAAATCACATATCACAATCGATCACAAGGGGATCATTCTCGAACAATAAAGTGTTCCACAACATTAACTTAAGTCAACTAGGGCGATACTTCGAGCCTAGATCGGGCTTGGACTTTTAAACAATTCAATAACAAAGAGGCTCAGAACAGCTGGTATGGGCGGTCGCCCATAGCCAGTTTGGGCGGTCGCCCAAAACCCAATCCCAAGCCCAAAACTCACTGACTTCCTGGGCGGTCGCCCAACCCAATAGTGGGCGGTCGCCTACTCACTTTGGTCAAATCCTCCGGATCAACTGATCTCATGGGCGGTCGCCCAAACCCATCATGGGCGGTCGCCCACGCACCCAGGTCGCCGGAAAACGGCCAAAACCAACTGGGTTTCTCCCAAATTTTCCACCCAAACAACATAACTCAAACCAAATGCTTTCAATAGTCATTCTAAGGTACCCAAACAACATCTAACACAAAAGGGGACCTTAAGAACACCATAAATGACCCCAAACCAAGGATCAAACTCAACTTCAACATCAATCACCATTTTTAGACAAAAACCCAAATGAACCCCAAACAACATCTAAACTCATCCAAACTTCAACTATAACAACAATGGCATTATATGAACATAATATGAGCATTTTGGCATAAAAATGGGGGAAAAGTAACTTACTTGAATTTTCTCAAAGTTGACGGATTTCAAATCTTTTTGACTCTACGCGATCCTAGCGATGATCTAAACAATGTTTACGTTTTAGGAAATGAGAAATGACTAGAAGAAGATGAAGAAAAAGAAGAGAGGAGAAGGAGAAGAAAACTCACCTTTTCTTGGCTTGGAGAGAGAGAGCTGGAGAGGGAGGGAGTAGGGTGAGGGAGATGGGGTGTAAGAAGGAGAGGGTAGGAGTAGGGAGGGAGTAATTTGAAATGATACACCTAGCCCCCCCCCCCCCCCCCTTTCCCTTACTAACTAGCTCAACTAAGATACTCTCCCTAACAATTAAGACCCAAATAAAATGCTAGGCATAAATATTATAACACATAAATTGCACACATAATTATTTAAATAGATAATAATTTAAATAAATAATTAAGCAAATAATTAAATAAAAATCATTTAATTACTAATAAAACAGAGCCTATACTTCGGGTCGTGACATTCACTCCCCCTTAAAGAAAATTCGACCCGAATTTTAATGAGACTCACCTTAAACAAAAAGCCACGGAAATTTCCTCTCGATCTCATCACGAAGCTCCCACGTCGACTCCTTGATATTATGGTTCCTCCAAAGGACTCGAACCAACGCAATGCTCTTGTTTCTCAACTCTTGAACTTTGGAATCTAAGATCCGAACCGGTCGTTCCTCATAACTCATATCGGGTTCAATATCTTCCGGTATCCTCGGTAACACGTGAGACGGATCATGAACATACTTCCGAAGCATAGAAACGTGGAACACATTGTGTAACCGGTCCAAAGATGGCGGCAACGCAAGACGATACGCAAGAAGTCCAACCTTTCCCAAAATCTCAAACGGGCCAATAAACCTCGGAGCCAACTTGCCTTTCTTCCCAAACCTACGAATACCCACCTTTGGAGATACCTTCAAAAACACCCAATCACCAATCTGAAAACTAAGATCTCGTCTTCGGTTATCTGCGTAGCTCTTATGACGACTCTGAGCTGTCTTCAACCTATCCCGGATAACTTTAACCTTTTCAACTGAATCCCGAAGCAAATCAATACCCAAAACTCTCGCTTCACCAACCTCATCCCAACAAATAGGCGATCTACACTTTCTTCCATACAAGGCCTCGAACGGTGCCATCTCGATACTAGCCTGATAACTGTTGTTGTAAGAGAATTCCACTAACGGTAGGTGCGAATCCCAAGAATCGGAAAAGTCTATCGAACACGCTCGCAACATATCCTCCAAAATCTGAATAGTCCTCTCGGATTGACCATCGGTCTGAGGATGAAAAGCAGTACTGAATCGCAAATCTGTACCCAAAGCTTCTTGAAACGCCTTCCAGAATCTAGAAGTAAACCTCGGGTCTCGATCTGACACAATGCTAACCGGAACCCCGTGCAATCTAACAATCTCGTCGATATAAAGGGTTGCAAGCTTCTCCATCGAATATCTGATATCAATAGGTAAGAAATGGGCACTCTTGGTCAATCTATCCACTATTACCCAAACGCTATCATACTTCCTACGGGTACGAGGCAGTCCCGTAACGAAATCCATAGTCACATGCTCCCATTTCCACTCGGGAATCTCTAATGGCTGAAGTAATCCCGCGGGTCTCTGATGCTCGGCTTTGACCTGCTGACAAGTTAGACACTTCGAAACATACTCTGCTATTTCCCTTTTCATATTAATCCACCAAAATTGTTGCTTCAAATCCTGATACATCTTCGTACTGCCCGGATGAATAGTATACCTCGATTTGTGACCCTCATCAAGAACTCTCTGTTTAATTCCATCAACATCCGGAACACACAAACGACCACGGAAAGTCAACACTCCACTTGAACTCAAAGAGAAATCCTCGAAGTTCTTTTCCTTCAATTTACCCAATACCTTCACTAACTCGGGATCTTCTTTCTGAGCTTCCTTTATTCTCTGAATTAGGGTCGGAGACACCCTAATATTCGCAAAAATAGCCCCATGTCTCGATTCACGAGGAGACCAATCTCGAACATCTTCAAGCATTTTCCACTCTCGAACCATCATCGAAGCCACATAAGATTTTCTACTAATCGCATCGGCTACCACATTCGCCTTTCCCGGATGATAAGAAATCGTACAATCATAATCCTTCAACAATTCCATCCATCGGCGCTGTCTATTATTCAACTCTTTCTGGGAGAAAAGGTACTTCAAACTCTTGTGATCGGTAAAAATCTCAAACTTCGCTCCATAAAGGTAGTGCTTCCACTTGTGCAACGCAAATACAATAGCCGCTAATTCCATATCATGAGTAGGGTAATTCTGTTCACTCGGGGTCAACTTCCTCGAAGCATAAGCAATTACTTTCCCATTCTGCATCAACACACAACCCAAACCCTCTTTCGAAGCATCACTATAAATCACTAGGTCATCGCTCCCATTAGGCAAAGTCAAGATCGGTGCGGTAGTCAACCTCTTCTTCAATTCCTCGAAACTCTTGCCACATTTCTCGGTCCACACAAACGGAACATTCTTCCGGGTCAACTGAGTCATCGGAGTAGCAATCCTCGAAAACCCTTCAATAAATCTTCGGTAATAACCGGCTAAACCAAGAAAACTACGAATCTCGGTCACTGACTCGGGTCTCTTCCAATCCACTATAGCCTCAATCTTTGAAGGATCCACCGAAATCCCATCTTTCGAAATATAATATTTCTCTAAAACCAAAATTATGAATTATTATACCCTTCCCTGCTTAAAAGATTTTGGCCCTCCAAAATAGCTTGTAAATTTTGCCTTGAAGCCTCTACGGTTACAGAACAACTAATTAAAAGCTATTGATGCTCTTCTGCACACTCTATTATAAGCTATTCCTAATTAGTAAAGCATCAAATATATAATTATTAATAACTATTTTCAACTTGAACCAACACTCGACAATATAATGCTTATTCCATCAAAAATTTGAATCTGATTCTTTTCACCTGATGCAGAAACATTCATTACTCGTTTATCTTAAGATAGTGAACTAAGTCAAATAAACATTGTTCCATTAGTCAACCCATTACTCACCAACATTTTCAAAAACCACAAATAAAGAATCCATTTTTTTTTTCATTAGACTAAACCCAATAACACCTTAAATTCAAATCTTAACATCACATGTAATATCCACAAATACTCAATGTGTATCAAACCCAAATGCTTAAAAGTCAATAATCTTCAAAACCCTAACTCCCTTCAAGACCTATAACATAATGAATTCTCTTATAGTTACCCTAAGATCAAACTTAAGGCTTTGGTCATAACTTATATCTTATAAATTCTAAACTCCCAAAATATCTATGCCAAAGCTCTGATACCACTTTGTAACGCCCCGAAACCCGGACCCAAACTTTACGGGTCCAAAGTCCGGCCACGTCACCATTCACAATTCTAAAACCACAAAACACGCTTAAATAACACTTTTGCTATTATTATTTTTCTTCATAAACAACTATACATAACATTCTCAAACTCGCTTACTACAACCCAAAAGATACAATAACAGAGCCTAAAAATCATATCTAAAATATTCTGCGAACATTTGCTAATGCTTCTCCAACTGTCTCAAATCTTTTCTATTATTACCTGGAAGAAAAAGAGAATGAAAGGGTGAGCGAACAAAAGCTCAGTAAGTTCATATACAACCCCTCCGGTTACTAAGGAGGAGTTGACATGAAGGAATATCAATGGGTACGAAATCAAAAAGGAAATTCAAACGCTTTAACAAAATTTCAAAGGTTTCACAAACTTAACAGAACAGACTCGAGTAATTTAATTACCTACAACCGTCCCATACCGTTTGTAGATAACTAAATTACTCACAGATATTATGGAATTCCAAACGATGACAAATTGATGCAAAAAAAGACTCGAATGATTTAACTATCTATAACTGTCTCATACCAGCTATAAATAATTAAACCACTCACAGATTTCAGAATTTCAAAGGACTGATAACTGAACAAACCTAACTCGAGAGATCTAATTATTTACGACCGTCCCATACCAGGCGTAAATAACGAAATCCCTCACAGATATCACGATCACATAAGTGGTCTAATGACATTTTCAAACATAAATTCCCCGAAGGGACAACTACTCCGATGAGCACACAAAATTACCCCGCAGGGTCTAAGCAGTGAATCCGGATCACCCCACCACTCCTCTTGAGTAGTGAACTAAGTTGCCTTTTCAGGCCAAAATCAAATAAACCCTGCCGTAACGAGTTGTTTAACTTATGTGCTCATTGATAGGATACAAAATGTCTTCAAAAGCTTATCTCATCAAAACTCTTTTTATACGAAATACGAACTTCAAATGCTCACAAAAGGTTTCACGTATGGACAAACAAAGGATACGAATTTAGCAAACGAATTAACAAAGGGCCAACAAATGATACGAATTTAGCAAACGAATAACAAAAGATTATCAAAGACGGTGACCGAGGGAATCAATGCAAATACTGACACGATGTCAGTTTAACCGTATGAAAGAACGTACATCGCCAAAAATAATGCGGAAGGCTAATAACTGAAACAATAATATAACGAAGTAATAAGCTAAATGATGCACAATCCCTTACCTTACTTTAGCTGTCGTTGATAATTACTACAAACCCAACGAGCACACTTAATCATCCTTACTGAAACCTAATAACAATAATATAACTAAGTTAATAATAGCCAAGCCAATATATATAACTATAATCCATCAAAGAACAATCTCATTTATTATTAAACTGTTATTTCTCTAATCCAGAAAAACAATACTCCCTTTCAATAATTTCTATACGACATGCACACAATTTCCGTCAAACCCCATAGTTTATTTCCATCAATTATATTTACAAAAGAACGTTACTACATAATTAAACTTTTACAATTCTTCTAGACTCAACAAGGAAGACTAGGTGAACGCCATCCTTACCTTTAGAGCCGCCGATGCCACTCCCAGACTTGCAGCCGCTATAATCCCAAAACCGAAGATGACTTACGCTTTTTTTCCTTTTGATCCAAATTAGGTTAAGAATCCTAGTTAAATACTTAGAAAAATCCACTTATTAAAACTTTTGGTGGGCCAGCCCAACAATTAACAAAACTTAAATCAACATTTACTTGTCCAAAATTATACTATCTTAACTAGCTTAAGTTAAATATTCACAAAGCCCAATTGACATTATAGTCTAAAAGCCCAAATTAAATAGAATATTATCACTAACTATACTCCAAAATTAATTAAATCCCAAAATAAAGTTAATAAATTTTAGGGATATTATATTCTTACCCCCTTAAAATAAGTTTAGTCCTCTAAACTTAATGTAACCGACATCCTTCCCAAATTTTAATGATTAAAAAAAAATACTATTAGTCCCAACTGACATTGCTCTGCTCCGTCTAAGCTACACTTAAAAACATATCGTCTCACTTGATCCATACTTGGTAACAAATCCACTCAAGTAAAATATAATATTTCTCTAAAACCAAAATTATGAATTATTATACCCTTCCCTGCTTAAAAGATTTTGGCCCTCCAAAATAGCTTGTAAATTTTGCCTTGAAGCCTCTACGGTTACAGAACAACTAATTAAAAGCTATTGATGCTCTTCTGCACACTCTATTATAAGCTATTCCTAATTACTAAAGCATCAAATATATAATTATTAATAACTATTTTCAACTTGAACCAACACTCGACAATATAATGCTTATTCCATCAAAAATTTGAATCTGATTCTTTTCACCTGATGCAGAAACATTCATTACTCGTTTATCTTAAGATAGTGAACTAAGTCAAATAAACATTGTTCCATTAGTCAACCCATTACTCACCAACATTTTCAAAAACCACAAATAAAGAATCCATTTTTTTTTCATTAGACTAAACCCAATAACACCTTAAAATTCAAATCTTAACATCACATGTAATATCCACAAATACTCAATGTGTATCAAACCCAAATGCTTAAAAGTCAATAATCTTCAAAACCCTAACTCCCTTCAAGACCTATAACATAATGAATTCTCTTATAGTTACCCTAAGATCAAACTTAAGGCTTTGGTCATAACTTATATCTTATAAATTCTAAACTCCCAAAATATCTATGCCAAAGCTCTGATACCACTTTGTAACGCCCCGAAACCCGGACCCAAACTTTACGGGTCCAAAGTCCGGCCACGTCACCATTCACAATTCTAAAACCACAAAACACGCTTAAATAACACTTTTGCTATTATTATTTTTCTTCATAAACAACTATACATAACATTCTCAAACTCGCTTACTACAACCCAAAAGATACAATAACAGAGCCTAAAAATCATATCTAAAATATTCTGCGAACATTTGCTAATGCTTCTCCAACTGTCTCAAATCTTTTCTATTATTACCTGGAAGAAAAAGAGAATGAAAGGGTGAGCGAACAAAAGCTCAGTAAGTTCATATACAACCCCTCCGGTTACTAAGGAGGAGTTGACATGAAGGAATATCAATGGGTACGAAATCAAAAGGAAATTCAAACGCTTTAACAAAATTTGAAAGGTTTCACAAATTTAACAGAACAGACTCGAGTAATTTAATTACCTACAACCGTCCCATAACGTTTGTAGATAACTAAATTACTCACAGATATTATGGAATTCCAAACGATGACAAATTGATGCAAAAAAAGACTCGAATGATTTAACTATCTATAACCGTCTCATACCAGCTATAAATAATTAAACCACTCACAGATTTCAGAATTTCAAAGGACTGATAACTGAACAAACCTAACTCGAGAGATCTAATTTTTTACGACCGTCCCATACCAGGCGTAAATAACGAAATCCCTCACAGATATCACGATCACATAAGTGGTCTAATGACATTTTCAAACCTAAATTCCCCGAAGGGACAACTACTCCGAAGAGCACACAAAATTACCCCGCAGGGTATAAGCAGTGAATCCGGATCACCCCACCACTCCTCTTGAGTAGTGAACTAAGTTGCCTTTTCAGGCCAAAATCAAATAAACCCCGCCATAACGAGTTGTTTAACTTATGTGCTCATTGATAGGATACAAAATGTCTTCAAAAGCTTATCTCATCAAAACTCTTTTTATACGAAATACGAACTTCAAATGCTCACAAAAGGTTTCACGTATGGACAAACAAAGGATACGAATTTAGCAAACGAATTAACAAAGGGCCAACAAATGATACGAATTTAGCAAACGAATAACAAAAGATTATCAAAGACGGTGACCGAGGGAATCAATGCAAATACTGACACGATGTCAGTTTAACCGTATGAAAGAACGTACATCGCCAAAAATAATGCGGAAGGCTAATAACTGAAACAATAATATAAGGAAGCAATAAGCTAAATGATGCACAATCCCTTACCTTACTTTAGCTGTCGTTGATAATTACTACAAACCCCAACGAGCACACTTAATCATCCTTACTGAAACCTAATAACAATAATATAACTAAGTTAATAATAGCCAAGCCAATATATATAACTATAATCCATCAAAGCACAATCTCATTTATTATTAAACTGTTATTTCTCTAATCCAGAAAAACAATACTCCCTTTCAATAATTTCTATACGACATGCACACAATTTCCGTCAAACCCATAGTTTATTTCCATCAATTATATTTACAAAAAGAACGTTACTACATAATTAAACTTTTACAATTCTTCTAGACTCAACAAGGAAGACTAGGTAAACGCCATCCTTACCTTTAGAGCCGCCGATGCCACTCCCAGACTTGCAGCCGCTATAATCCCAAAACCGAAGATGACTTACGCTTTTTTTCCTTTTGATCCAAATTAGGTTAAGAATCCTAGTTAAATACTTAGAAAAATCCACTTATTAGAACTTTTGGTCGGCCAGCCCAACAATTAACAAAACTTAAATCAACATTTACTTGTCCAAAATTATACTATCTTAACTAGCTTAAGTTAAATATTCACAAAGCCCAATTGACATTATAGTCTAAAAGCCCAAATTAAATAGAATATTATCACTAAATATACTCCAAAATTAATTAAATCCCAAAATAAAGTTAATAAATTTTAGGGATATTATATTCTTACCCCCTTAAAATAAGTTTAGTCCTCTAAACTTAATGTAACCGGCATCCTTCCCAAATTTTAATGATTAAAAAAAAATACTATTAGTCCCAACTGACATTGCTCTGCTCCGTCTAAGCTACACTTAAAAACATATCGTCTCACTTGATCCATACTTGGTAACAAATCCACTCAAGTAAAATATAATATTTCTCTAAAACCAAAATTATGAATTATTATACCCTTCCCTGCTTAAAAGATTTTGGCCCTCCAAAATAGCTTGTAAATTTTGCCTTGAAGCCTCTACGGTTACAGAACAACTAATTAAAAGCTATTGATGCTCTTCTGCACACTCTATTATAAGCTATTCCTAATTAGTAAAGCATCAAATATATAATTATTAATAACTATTTTCAACTTGAACCAACACTCGACAATATAATGCTTATTCCATCAAAAATTTGAATCTGATTCTTTTCACCTGATGCAGAAACATTCATTACTCGTTTATCTTAAGATAGTGAACTAAGTCAAATAAACATTGTTCCATTAGTCAACCCATTACTCACCAACATTTTCAAAAACCACAAATAAAGAATCCATTTTTTTTTTCATTAGACTAAACCCAATAACACCTTAAAATTCAAATCTTAACATCACATGTAATATCCACAAATACTCAATGTGTATCAAACCCAAATGCTTAAAAGTCAATAATCTTCAAAACCCTAACTCCCTTCAAGACCTATAACATAATGAATTCTCTTATAGTTACCCTAAGATCAAACTTAAGGCTTTGGTCATAACTTATATCTTATAAATTCTAAACTCCCAAAATATCTATGCCAAAGCTCTGATACCACTTTGTAACGCCCCGAAACCCGGACCCAAACTTTACGGGTCCAAAGTCCGGCCACGTCACCATTCACAATTCTAAAACCACAAAACACGCTTAAATAACACTTTTGCTATTATTATTTTTCTTCATAAACAACTATACATAACATTCTCAAACTCGCTTACTACAACCCAAAAGATACAATAACAGAGCCTAAAAATCATATCTAAAATATTCTGCGAACATTTGCTAATGCTTCTCCAACTGTCTCAAATCTTTTCTATTATTACCTCGAAGAAAAAGAGAATGAAAGGGTGAGCGAACAAAAGCTCAGTAAGTTCATATACAACCCCTCCGGTTACTAAGGAGGAGTTGACATGAAGGAATATCAATGGGTACGAAATCAAAAAGGAAATTGAAACGCTTTAACAAAATTTCAAAGGTTTCACAAATTTAACAGAACAGACTCGAGTAATTTAATTACCTACAACCGTCCCATACCGTTTGTAGATAACTAAATTACTCACAGATATTATGGAATTCCAAACGATGACAAATTGATGCAAAAAAAGACTCGAATGATTTAACTATCTATAACCGTCTCATACCAGCTATAAATAATTAAACCACTCACAGATTTCAGAATTTCAAAGGACTGATAACTGAACAAACCTAACTCGAGAGATCTAATTTTTTACGACCGTCCCATACCAGGCGTAAATAACGAAATCCCTCACAGATATCACGATCACATAAGTGGTCTAATGACATTTTCAAACCTAAATTCCCCGAAGGGACAACTACTCCGAAGAGCACACAAAATTACCCTGCAGGGTATAAGCAGTGAATCCGGATCACCCCACCACTCCTCTTGAGTAGTGAACTAAGTTGCCTTTTCAGGCCAAAATCAAATAAACCCCGCCGTAACGAGTTGTTTAACTTATGTGCTCATTGATAGGATACAAAATGTCTTCAAAAGCTTATCTCATCAAAACTCTTTTTATACGAAATACGAACTTCAAATGCTCACAAAAGGTTTCACGTATGGACAAACAAAGGATACGAATTTAGCAAACGAATTAACAAAGGGCCAACAAATGATACGAATTTAGCAAACGGATAACAAAAGATTATCAAAGACGGTGACCGAGGGAATCAATGCAAATACTGACACGATGTCAGTTTAACCGTATGAAAGAACGTACATCGCCAAAAATAATACGGAAGGCTAATAACTGAAACAATAATATAAGGAAGCAATAAGCTAAATGATGCACAATCCCTTACCTTACTTTAGCTGTCGTTGATAATTACTACAAACCCCAACGAGCACACTTAATCATCCTTACTGAAACCTAATAACAATAATATAACTAAGTTAATAATAGCCAAGCCAATATATATAACTATAATCCATCAAAGCACAATCTCATTTATTATTAAACTGTTATTTCTCTAATCCAGAAAAACAATACTCCCTTTCAATAATTTCTATACGACATGCACACAATTTCCGTCAAACCCCATAGTTTATTTCCATCAATTATATTTACAAAAAGAACGTTACTACATAATTAAACTTTTACAATTCTTCTAGACTCAACAAGGAAGACTAGGTGAACGCCATCCTTACCTTTAGAGCCGCCGATGCCACTCCCAGACTTGCAGCCGCTATAATCCCAAAACCGAAGATGACTTACGCTTTTTTTCCTTTTGATCCAAATTAGGTTAAGAATCCTAGTTAAATACTTAGAAAAATCCACTTATTAGAACTTTTGGTCGGCCAGCCCAACAATTAACAAAACTTAAATCAACATTTACTTGTCCAAAATTATACTATCTTAACTAGCTTAAGTTAAATATTCACAAAGCCCAATTGACATTATAGTCTAAAAGCCCAAATTAAATAGAATATTATCACTAAATATACTCCAAAATTAATTAAATCCCAAAATAAAGTTAATAAATTTTAGGGATATTATATTCTTACCCCTTAAAATAAGTTTAGTCCTCTAAACTTAATGTAACCGACATCCTTCCCAAATTTTAATGATTAAAAAAAAATACTATTAGTCCCAACTGACATTGCTCTGCTCCGTCTAAGCTACACTTAAAAACATATCGTCTCACTTGATCCATACTTGGTAACAAATCCACTCAAGTAAAATATAATATTTCTCTAAAACCAAAATTATGAATTATTATACCCTTCCCTGCTTAAAAGATTTTGGCCCTCCAAAATAGCTTGTAAATTTTGCCTTGAAGCCTCTACGGTTACAGAACAACTAATTAAAAGCTATTGATGCTCTTCTGCACACTCTATTATAAGCTATTCCTAATTAGTAAAGCATCAAATATATAATTATTAATAACTATTTTCAACTTGAACCAACACTCGACAATATAATGCTTATTCCATCAAAAATTTGAATCTGATTCTTTTCACCTGATGCAGAAACATTCATTACTCGTTTATCTTAAGATAGTGAACTAAGTCAAATAAACATTGTTCCATTAGTCAACCCATTACTCACCAACATTTTCAAAAACCACAAATAAAGAATCCATTTTTTTTTTCATTAGACTAAACCCAATAACACCTTAAAATTCAAATCTTAACATCACATGTAATATCCACAAATACTCAATGTGTATCAAACCCAAATGCTTAAAAGTCAATAATCTTCAAAACCCTAACTCCCTTCAAGACCTATAACATAATGAATTCTCTTATAGTTACCCTAAGATCAAACTTAAGGCTTTGGTCATAACTTATATCTTATAAATTCTAAACTCCCAAAATATCTATGCCAAAGCTCTGATACCACTTTGTAACGCCCGAAACCCGGACCCAAACTTTACGGGTCCAAAGTCCGGCCACGTCACCATTCACAATTCTAAAACCACAAAACACGCTTAAATAACACTTTTGCTATTATTATTTTTCTTCATAAACAACTATACATAACATTCTCAAACCCGCTTACTACAACCCAAAAGATACAATAACAGAGCCTAAAAATCATATCTAAAATATTCTGCGAACATTTGCTAATGCTTCTCCAACTGTCTCAAATCTTTTCTATTATTACCTGGAAGAAAAAGAGAATGAAAGGGTGAGCGAACAAAAGCTCAGTAAGTTCATATACAACCCCTCCGGTTACTAAGGAGGAGTTGACATGAAGGAATATCAATGGGTACGAAATCAAAAAGGAAATTCAAACGCTTTAACAAAATTTCAAAGGTTTCACAAATTTAACAGAACATACTCGAGTAATTTAATTACCTACAACCGTCCCATACCGTTTGTAGATAACTAAATTACTCACAGATATTATGGAATTCCAAACGATGACAAATTGATGCAAAAAGAGACTCGAATGATTTAACTATCTATAACCATCTCATACCAGCTATAAATAATTAAACCACTCACAGATTTCAGAATTTCAAAGGACTGATAACTGAACAAAACTAACTCGAGAGATCTAATTATTTACGACCTTCCCATACCAGGCGTAAATAACGAAATCCCTCACAGATATCACGATCACATAAGTGGTCTAATGACATTTTCAAACCTAAATTCCCCGAAGGGACAACTACTCCGAAGAGCACACAAAATTACCCCGCAGGGTCTAAGCAGTGAATCCGGATCACCCCACCACTCCTCTTGAGTAGTGAACTAAGTTGCCTTTTCAGGCCAAAATCAAATAAACCCTGCCGTAACGAGTTGTTTAACTTATGTGCTCATTGATAGGATACAAAATGTCTTCAAAAGCTTATCTCATCAAAACTCTTTTTATACGAAATACGAACTTCAAATGCTCACAAAAGGTTTCACGTATGGACAAACAAAGGATACGAATTTAGCAAACGAATTAACAAAGGGCCAACAAATGATACGAATTTAGCAAACGAATAACAAAAGATTATCAAAGACGGTGACCGAGGGAATCAATGCAAATACTGACACGATGTCAGTTTAACCGTATGAAAGAACGTACATCGCCAAAAATAATGCGGAAGGCTAATAACTGAAACAATAATATAACGAAGCAATAAGCTAAATGATGCACAATCCCTTACCTTACTTTAGCTGTCGTTGATAATTACTACAAACCCCAACGAGCACACTTAATCATCCTTACTGAAACCTAATAACAATAATATAACTAAGTTAATAATAGCCAAGCCAATATATATAACTATAATCCATCAAAGAACAATCTCATTTATTATTAAACTGTTATTTCTCTAATCCAGAAAAACAATACTCCCTTTCAATAATTTCTATACGACATGCACACAATTTCCGTCAAACCCCATAGTTTATTTCCATCAATTATATTTACAAAAAGAACGTTACTACATAATTAAACTTTTACAATTCTTCTAGACTCAACAAGGAAGACTAGGTGAACGCCATCCTTACCTTTAGAGCCGCCGATGCCACTCCCAGACTTGCAGCCGCTATAATCCCAAAACCGAAGATGACTTACGCTTTTTTCCTTTTGATCCAAATTAGGTTAAGAATCCTAGTTAAATACTTAGAAAAATCCACTTATTAAAACTTTTGGTGGGCCAACCCAACAATTAACAAAACTTAAATCAACATTTACTTGTCCAAAATTATAATATCTTAACTAGCTTAAGTTAAATATTCACAAAGCCCAATTGACATTATAGTCTAAAAGCCCAAATTAAATAGAATATTATCACTAAATATACTCCAAAATTAATTAAATCCCAAAATAAAGTTAATAAATTTTAGGGATATTATATTCTTACCCCCTTAAAATAAGTTTAGTCCTCTAAACTTAATATAACCGACATCCTTCCCAAATTTTAATGATTAAAAAAAATACTATTAGTCCCAACTGACATTGCTCTGCTCCGTCTAAGCTACACTTAAAAACATATCGTCTCACTTGATCCATACTTGGTAACAAATCCACTCAAGTAAAATATAATATTTCTCTAAAACCAAAATTATGAATTATTATACCATTCCCTGCTTAAAAGATTTTGGCCCTCCAAAATAGCTTGTAAATTTTGCCTTGAAGCCTCTACGGTTACAGAACAACTAATTAAAAGCTATTGATGCTCTTCTGCACACTCTATTATAAGCTATTCCTAATTAGTAAAGCATCAAATATATAATTATTAATAACTATTTTCAACTTGAACCAACACTCGACAATATAATGCTTATTCCATCAAAAATTTGAATCTGATTCTTTTCACCTGATGCAGAAACATTCATTACTCGTTTATCTTAAGATAGTGAACTAAGTCAAATAAACATTGTTCCATTAGTCAACCCATTACTCACCAACATTTTCAAAAACCACAAATAAAGAATCCATTTTTTTTTTCATTAGACTAAACCCAATAACACCTTAAAATTCAAATCTTAACATCACATGTAATATCCACAAATACTCAATGTGTATCAAACCCAAATGCTTAAAAGTCAATAATCTTCAAAACCCTAACTCCCTTCAAGACCTATAACATAATGAATTCTCTTATAGTTACCCTAAGATCAAACTTAAGGCTTTGGTCATAACTTATATCTTATAAATTCTAAACTCCCAAAAGATCTATGCCAAAGCTCTGATACCACTTTGTAACGCCCCGAAACCCGGACCCAAACTTTACGGGTCCAAAGTCCGGCCACGTCACCATTCACAATTCTAAAACCACAAAACACGCTTAAATAACACTTTTGCTATTATTATTTTTCTTCATAAACAACTATACATAACATTCTCAAACTCGCTTACTACAACCCAAAAGATACAATAACAGAGCCTAAAAATCATATCTAAAATATTCTGCGAACATTTGCTAATGCTTCTCCAACTGTCTCAAATCTTTTCTATTATTACCTGGAAGAAAAAGAGAATGAAAGGGTGAGCGAACAAAAGCTCAGTAAGTTCATATACAACCCCTCGGGTTACTAAGGAGGAGTTGACCTGAAGGAATATCAACGGGTACGAAATCAAAAAGGAAATTCAAACGCTTTAACAAAATTTCAAAGGTTTCATAAATTTAACAGAACATACTCAAGTACTTTAATTACCTACAACCGTCTCATACCGTTTGTAGATAACTAAATTACTCACAGATATTATGGAATTCCAAACGATGACAAATTGATGCAAAAAAATACTCGAATGATTTAACTATCTATAACCGTCCCATACCAGCTATAAATAATTAAACCACTCACAGATTTCAGAATTTCAAAGGACTGATAACTGAACAAAACTAACTCGAGAGATCTAATTATTTACGACCGTCCCATACCAGCCGTAAATAATGAAACCCGTCACAGATATCACGATCACATAAGTGGTCTAAGAATCCTAATACTTAGAAAAATCCACTTATTAAGACTTTTGGTGGGCCAGTCCAACAATTAACAAAACTTAAATCAACATTTACTTGTCTAAAATTATAATATCTAACCCAGCTTAAGTTAAATATTCACAAAGCCCAATTGACATTATAGTCTAAAAGCCCAAATTAAATAAAATATTATCACTGACTATACTCCAAAATTAATTAAATCCCAAAATAAAGTTAATAAATTTTAGGGATATTACACATTAGCCATTTATGTCGTTAACGAATACGTTGCATTATTTGATAACTAAGGCAATGCACGCTCCATACTTTAGTAATGAGTTGATTGCCATTTTAACATGCATACTATTGCCAGATTTAAGCTTTGCCCTCGTACTTAAGAAACACACACTATAACCTGCGTACTATGGTCTTAATAAAAAAGCGCCCAGAATTTTTAACAACCGTTAGAAATCTAACGGAGCTGGAAACATATGTGAAAAATTTAACAAATATTACAATAAAAAATTTAAAATGTAACCCTGATAATGATTTTAATGTTCAAAAGGTCAAAAATATTTTTTATTCATATTTTCTCTATATATTTGTTATTATTGAAGCTTATTTGTTAGTATATTAAGAAATATATTAAATGATCGTATCACACTACATATTGTTATAAAGATATAAATACTTAAAATATTGATTATTTTTAAAATAAACTAATAAAAATAATAAATTTCCAATTAGGTTTTGATGAAGCTTAATAAATTTTCAGTAATTTATTTTTGTCTTTTTCAAGCTTTTCCATTCTTTTTTTTTTTCTTTTTTTTTTCTTTGGATATAAGTTATGACAATTTTATTACTCCCTCCATCCCAGTTCAAACAATCTCAGCCCCAATAGTCCACCACCAACCACCATCTCACTACCATTATACCACCACCAACCACCGACCACGCACCATCAACAGTCAACAATTGTTGACCGGCGCAATCAACGCATGTGTCAACCACCAAGGTCACTACCATAAAACCCAAAGAAATCAAAGTCAGAATCAAAGCAACAATTAGAAATTTCAAGAAAAACCAACGCCTTTGTCATCTTCTGGGCTTTTACAGGGCAAGAATCCGATGAAATTACTGTTTGTCTTAGAATTTAGGAAGAATTAGGGTTTTGGATTTTGGGGATTTTCCAGTTTTTGTGGTTTATTAAGGTTGCGAACAAGGAGTAGAGGGATGGCGATGTGTATGGATTCGATTTTCCAGGGATTTTAGAACAGAGAGAGGGTTTTGATTTTATGGTCTCACCATTCGACTTATAGGGTGAGGTGTTGGAAAAATTGTGTATTTGTGAAGGAAATATGATTTATTTCCGTAATGAATAATTTGTCGAATGACAAAATTGTTTGTGGGTTTGTGTTCTACTCCATGAAAACATTGAGATAATGTATTCATTTGTTCAATTTGGTGTTGGGATGAATGAGATATCAAGGCTTGAAGTTGGTGGGTTGAAATGGGGAAAATGAGTTTATCCCACATGGAAAGAAAATGTGAAAAGGAGCTAGTATAAAGGCTTGGACATTTGAGTAGTGTTCAAGCTTGTATAGTATAAAGGCTCTCTCTGCGCCTAGGGCGGGGTGCAAATCATGGACCCAAATTGGTCTGGGACCATCGAACTCATGTGTGCACGTGACCTGCGGACACGAATGTAGCACCAATTTGGCTTGTCCTTGCTAGCTCACCTTTTGCAATTATTTTTGATTTTAACAGTCAATTGTTTTTGCTCAAAATCAGATTCATCCGATCTGAATTGGAATGCCAAAGTGAAGAGCCTTGCCTTATCTTATCCCAGAAATTAAGTAAGGATTAGGCTTACCCTTTTAATTAATTTTCGGTTATGTTACAGTTCTTGGACTAGTATAAATGGAGGAGCAAACCAGTGGAAGAAAAAACATAAAACAGCGCAGTTTCTAGCAATATCCACAGCAACTCTTTCGTTGCATTTTGTTCATTCGTCCTTTGGTCTCCTGCATTGCATAGGTGGTGATACTGTCCAGGCGCAACTTCAATTCGCCGGAGTCTCATAGTGCTGGGAAGCATCCGGTTCGTGAGAGTTATCCTGGGAGACTAGATAGCGTCTAACGACAACCTCAATCACTAACGGTGAGGGGGCGAATAAGTCTTAAGGACAGTGTGTTCAACACACGGCTCAGCACAAAACAACATCAGTCTAGTTTCTGTTTATTATTTTTATTTCCAGTTTTATTTAGTTATTATTTAATATTTATTCTGTAATTATGTTCTTTCTTGTAATTCTCACCCAACAATCTTAAGACTTACTCCTTCTGCAAGAGAGAACTGGTTACATAAATTATACCAACTGGATATATAGTAAAAAAGCTAACCGGTTGTTTGTGTTTCAGATATGACTTCTGATTCGAACAACTCTGGCACTCCAGTTGTGCCTCCAACTGGAACTGGTTCTGAAAGTTCTCGTGTGCTAACTATTCCTCAAAGTGTGCACATCTCGACCCCTCATGTCGAGAAGCCAAAAAAATTTGTTAGCCTTTATTTCAAAAGGTGGCAATAGAAGATGCTTTTCTACTTGACCACTCTGAATTTGGCTAAGTATCTGAAAGAGGATATGCCAAATATGGCTGAGAATGAAACTGATGTGACAACCTTGGCTGCGGTTGAAGCATGGAAGCATGGGGAATACCTTTTCAAAAACTATGTTCTTAATGGCCACTCTGATTCTCTTTACGGTGTGTATAGAGAGAAGAGGAATGCATAGGAGTTTTGAGAATCCTTGGACCACAAGTTCAAAATTGAGGATGCGGGAACAAAGAAGTTTATTGTTGCTCGTTTCCTTGATTATAAGATGGTGGACTCAAGGACTGTGAAATCCCAAGTGGATGAGATGCAAGTGATTTTGCATGAGGTTCTAGCCGAAGGTATGGTTCGATATGAGAAGTTTCAAGTGGCTGCAATAATTGAAAAGTTGCCTAGCTCCCGCTTGGAATGATTTCAATAACTACCTAAAGCATAAGCGAAAGGAGAATATGAATCGGACATTTGAAGCAATTTGTGCTCAACATGGAATCAAACATGTAACCACGACACCTTATACACCCCAACAAAATGGTGTTGCCGAAATCAAGAATCAGACTTTGAAAGAAATGATGAATGCCATGTTGATAAGTTCGGGACTACCTTCTAACATGTGGGGAGAAGCTGTGTTGTCAGCTAATTACGTATAAAACAAGGTACCTCGAAAGAAATTGAATAAGAGCCCCTATGAATTGTGGCATGGAAGAGTGCCATCTTACAAATACTTGCGAGTGTGGGGGTGTCTTGCAAAGGTAGCCATACCTCCACCTAAAAAAGGTGAAAATTGGGTCTAAGACTGTGGATTGCATATTTATTGGGTATGCTCACAATAGTAGTGCTTATAGATTTTTTGTGTACGAATCTAAAATTCAAGATATACACAAAATAACTATAATGGAATCTAAGAATGTTTCTTTCTTTGAGAATGTATTTCCGTGCAAGTCAAGAAATGAGGCAAGCTCATCGACAAGGATACAAGATTTAATAGAAGAAGAATACATTCAAGATAAAAGTGAGGAAAAAGAGGTGGAACCTCGACGTAGCAAAAGGGCTAGAGTAGAAAAATCTTTTGGGATGGATTTTCTAACTTACGTGCTAGAAAGCGAACCACAAAGTTATAAAGAAGCTGTGAGTTATTCAGAAGGACCTTTGTGAAAAGAAGCCATCAAAAGTGAAATTGATTCCATTTTTGCAAAACCACACCTGGGAATTAATGGATCTTCCTCCGAGAAGTAAAACACTTGGATATAAGTGGATTTTCAAGTGGAAAATGAAGGTTGATGGAACAATTGACAAATACAAGGCCAGACTTTTAATCAAAGGTTATAGTCAGAAAGAAGGCTCGGACTATTTTGATACGCATTCTCCTGTCACGAGAATAACATCAATAAGAGTTGTACTGGAAATTGCCATGTTGCGCAATCTCGAAGTACATCAAATGGATGTAAAGACCACCTTTTTGAATGGTGATTTGGAAGAGGAGATTTACATGGAACAACTCGATGGGTTTATTGCACCTGGGCAAGAAAACAAAGTGTGCAAATTAGTAAAGTCATTATATGGCTTGAAGCAAGCACCTAAACAATGGCATCGAAAGTTTGATCAAGCCATGATGGAAAGTGGATTTAAGATAAATTAATGTGACGAGTGTCTCTATACTAAAACCACTGAAAATGGCTAAGTCATTTTGTGTCTTTATATAGATAACATGCTTATTATACGATGTTGTGACAAGATGATAAAATACACAAAAGATATGTTGAACTCAAAGTTTGACATGAAGGATATGGGTCTTCCCGATGTAATCCTTGGAGTAAAAATTTCCAGAATATCCTATGGAATTGTATTGAGTCAAGCTCATTATGTGGATAAAATTCTTGAGAAATTCAACAAGAATGAAAATGGAATAGCTAGTACTCCAATTGACCCAAGTAAACACCTATCAAAGAATAGAGGAGAACCAGTGTGTCAATTAGAATATTCAAGGATTATTGGAAGTCTAATGTACCTGATGAGTTGCACAAGACGAGATGTTGCTTATGTTGTTAGTAAACTGAGTCGGCACCTGGAGTGGATCATTAGAAGGGTATAGTAAGAGTAATATGGAATTTGAGATATACTCATGATTATGGATTACACTATACTAGACATCCAGCAGCGATTGAAAGGTATAGTGATGCTAATTGGATATCAGATATCCAAGACTCAAGGTCTACAAGTGGATTTGTATTCACATTAGCAGGTGCGGCTATATCATGAAAATCTTCTAAACAGACAGTTATAGCCAGATCCACGATAGAATATGAGTTTATAGCTTTGGACAAGTGTGGGGAAGAAGCGGAATGGCTACGCCAATTCCTAGAAGATATTACAAGATGGACAAAGCCAGTGCCACCAATCTGTATACATTGTGATAGTCAATCTGCAATTGGTAGGGCACAAAGCAACATGTATAATGGTAAGTCAAGACATATACATCGAAGATATTATACCATAAGAGAACTACACTCAACTGGTAGCATTTCTATTGACTATGTGAAGTCAAAAGATAACGTAGCGGATCCGTTAACCAAAGGGTTAAATAAAGAGGTAGTTGCAAGATTGACAAAGGGAATGGGCCTTAAGCCTCTGGAGAGTTAAACATAGCGGAAAACCCAAATTAGTTGATTAGAGATCCCAAGATCTAGGTTCAAAGGGACAACCTAACTGTTAAAATACTTGTAACATCACTGTGGGGGTTAACCCCTTACCCATTCCTAAAAGTGACATCCCGAGATAAATGAGGTTAAGCTTATGGATTTTAATGATTCATTGGAGGAATCACCTATGTGAGAGAGAAGTGGGGCCGCTTTAAGGAGAATTTTGTGAGGCTCAATTCTTAGACCATCTCACAGAACCAGGCATTGTATTTCAGGGCCACAAATGGACACACATATGAGAATTGAATTGTGTCAGGGAGATACCTGTGTAATGTATATGATTAGCTACACAAAATGATGAACAGTTTAAGGACATCCTGTCTACTGATTAGCAAGTAGAATAAGTATATTTCTATAAGGGAAGGTTCAAAGGGTAACCCCTACCTATCCTATACATGTTTTCAACTATTGGACTTTATCACCAAATTACTCATAATTTCCTTCATGTGGGGGATTGTTAGAAAAATTGTGTATTTGTGAAGGAACTATGATTTATTTTCGTGATGAATAATTTGTCGAATGACAAACCTATTCGTGGGTTTGTGTTCTACTCCATGAGAACATTGAAATAATGTATTCATTTGTTCAATTTGGTGTCGGGATGAATGACATATCAAGTCTTGAAGTTGGTGGGTTGAAATGGGGAAAATGAGTTTATCCCACATGGAAATGAAATGTTAAAAGGAGCTAGTATAAAGGCTTGGGCATTTGAGTAGTGTTCAAGCTTGTATAGCATAAAGGCTCTCTCTCGCGCGCAGGGGGTGGTGCAAATCATGGACCCAAATTGGCCTAGGACCATCGAACTCATGTGTGCACGCGACCTGCGAACACGAATGTAGCACCAATTTGACTTGTCCGTGCTAGTTCACCTTTTGCAATTATTTTTTATTTTAACAGTCAATGTTTTTGCTCAAAATCAGATTCATCCCATCTGAACTGGAATGACGATGTGAAGATCCTTGCCTTATCTTATCCCAAAAATTAATTAAGGATTGGGCTTATCCTTTTACTTAATTTTCGGATATGGTACAGTTCTTGGACTACTATAAATGGAGCAGCAAACTAGTGGAAGAAAACACAGAAAGAGGGCGAATATTGTCTTAAGTAGAGCATACTAAATATGTGCCTTTAGAGCGAGTATCATTGTGGTTTCACTCAGCAACATTGCATTTGAAACTTTACATATGCTACAAGCAAGTAACAAGTTAGTGCATCAAGTGTAGTGCAAGAAGCGTATTGCAGCGACTTTGTAGATTAGGATAAGCAACTTCGAGATTAAAACCATTATGCAGATCAAATCATAAGATCAGATAACCGGAAGGTTTCCAAGTCAAGTTTTTTCAACATCGAGAATTTCTGGAAATTCCACCAAACATCCCAAGCAACTCTCTTGAAGACTCTTGAAACTCTCTCAGTACTTCAGCTCTAGAAAATCATTCATATGATCTGAGGAGGGCCACATATTTATAGTCCTTGAAATAATGTGCACAAATAAGGAAACCACAAAGAACTGGGTCCACTCGGCTTATCATAGGGGATATCACAAACAATCCGAACTTACCACAAACAACTTGGTCCACTCGGCTTATCAAAGGCCTACCTGAAATTCCATTGATGTTATTTGTGCTCAATGTTTGTATAATAGAAGCTTATATATCATAATCAAGTCCATATCTATCTGACATAGGATTGGGGATATCACATTAGATATGTGATATTTTTATTGTAAAATTTTGAAACTACCGGTTTATTCAAACATGTGGTATAAAATGTTAAGATTTATATTTCCTTAAGGTTGTAAGGATTCGATCAGACCAGACCATGACACTGTGTATGAGAACTATGTATTTTTATTATATTGTGTTTCAAAAGAGGTTAATCACGAGTATTCCTAAACTCCCTAACACAATGGAGTAGCAGAAAAGAATTTAGGGCCTTGGCCAAAAAATGTTTGAAAAGTTTTTTCATCTCAAAAGAACTCGAATCAATTTGTGTAATGCTTGTCACATTGGAAAGGTGTATCTGAGACTTGGTTGTACCATGACAAGTTATGAAATCTTACTTGGAAAAACACCTATTATAAAACATTTTGATGTTTTTTACTACATTCACTATTTATTGAAGGATATAGATCATTTGTCCAAGATCAATTATAAGAGTGACAAGGCCAATTTTATGGGAAATTCTCATAATATTGGAGCATATAAGATTTTCAATCTTCAGATTTAAACTAATAATGTGCAATCATTTTTTTTATGATACTATTGATCTTTACATCGAAATGGTTAAGGATGATGTTTCGTTGCATACATGAAGGTGAGTCTATTAAGGGAAAATCTAGACAGAAGGATGAGCCCTCGCTGAAAAATAATTAAGATGTTTAGACAAATAACAACCAGATGTTCATACATATGTTCAAACATCATACATATGATGAACTGACATCTATAAACACATCTTATCAAACATTTGAACTAACAATCGATCAGATATCTGAGTCTGAACACAGTTCTTCAGATTCTAAAAGTGGCTCGTGCTGATGCAATACTGGATAAGTCGAAGGATATTTTCTCTAGAATACTAAAAAATTACCCCACATCTCATGTAGTAGTTGATAATTATAAACCAATGCAAATAAGGAGGAATGTATGTTTGAATTATCGAGACATGACATGCTTTGAAAGCCAAACATTCTTGTTCTCAAAGGTATTCTTTTTGTTTGCTTTGTGATGAGTATTGAACTTAGGAATGTTTATAAGGCTTTAAAACATGATGATTGAATCAATTCCATGCAAGAGAAATTGATTCAATTTGAAAAGAATAATGTATGGTTTTTCGTACATAAATTGTCTCATGAGAATGTCATATGTGCTATGTGGATTTTCAAAAGTAAATAATCAGTAAGGCCTCTTTACAAGGAACAATGCAATTTCGGTGAGTCAGTGGCATACTCAAGTTGAAGTAGTAGATTTTGCTGAAAGATTTGCTCCGATTGCTCGTATTGAGTCCATCAAACTGTTATTAGTAATTTCTTGCTACCTTAACATCACTCTCTATAAAATGGATGTCAAAAGTGTGTTCCTAAATAGTCTCTTGAATGAAGAAGCTTATGATGAGTTACTTAAAGGTCTTGTTGATCCAGATTTGTCAAATCATATGTATAAGTCATAAAAGGTGCTCTATATGGTCTTAAACAAGCTCCTAAAGCTTGGTATGGTAGAGTCACTAAACACCTTCTTCAAATTGGTTTTAAAAGAAGAGGGGTTATTAAAACTCTATTTGTTAAAAGGGGTAAAAAGAGCATCTTGGTTGCTCATATCATTGTGGATGACCTCGTCTTTGGATCTTCTTCTAAAGATATTCTAAACCAATTTATAAAAAAAAAACATGACATCCACATTTCAAATTAGCACCAACAAATTCTTAATAACACGATCCGTCTAATCCCTGCAAACCTTAGCAACAACCAGATTTTGCAACCATTGATCTTGGATCAGATGCCCTTCCATGATTAGGTTAACTGCAACCTTGATTTGAATACCTGCAGTCCCAAATCCATTTGAATTTATGAATCCTTGATCCTATTTGGTTTAAGTAATCATAAAATCAAATTTATTTCTGCAGCCCCAAATTCCGATCCATGTTCCTGCCACATCCAATCAAGTTGGACAGCCTGATCTTCCTAACTGGAAGCTCTGATACCAGTTGTTGGGAAATTGTGGTATATCCGTGCAATTCATGCCCATAGAATTCTTATAATGGTGAGACCCAACAACCACGCATACGAATAATATAAAAACAATCAACAAGAATAGAACACAATATTTGTTAATCCAGTTCATCACAACAATGATTACCTATGAGGTCACTACCAAGCCAGGATATTTCACAAATATCCACAATCTGTGTCTGTTTACAATAAAGTATAAGATCTATATCGCAAGGAGATAACCTCACTATGTAAACACTCCCATCACAAATAAAACCCTAGACATACTTCTACCCATCCACAGAATGTCCCTAAACGCACCCAAAAGAGAGCCAACACTCCCTCAGCATATACACAGATTCTTTCTGGCTATTTTTGGCACCACGTGTGTGTACAATGTTTAGGGCCATCACTTGGTTTATACAGGCAACACGTTGAAAACCTAAACTAACTAGGAAACCTGGAATAATTAAATTCCTAAATCCACTTAAACAAGGAATCCCACGGAGAATTAAATTCCAACCTAGTCAAATAAGGAATTCTAGGAATTCTTATATGACTCAAATTTAATTTCCTTTTCCTTCTAGGTTTTGTCTCCACAACCCAACAACTATAACCATTCTCAGCTTTACACAATCTTTGAGAAGAACCAAAGTGGTTTAAAGATGTGTGGGTTGGTCAAGGGATAATTCATTCACCTTGTTCTTAGTATTATATTTTGGGAGATGAGCATTTCTTCTTTGTTTTGTTTAATTTGAAGACCAAAGTAATAACTTAGTTCTTGTATCCTCTCCATTAATAATGGGCGGAGATTGATCAACATAGAAATTCGTTAGTGCGAATTTGGGCAACGTATTTGGATTATGAAAGTTGCAAGAGAGAAAGATTCAAGTTTTCCAGACATTGATGGATGATTGATTACATAGGTGTGCAGTTCATGTATAGGTACATGCAATAGGCGTGCAACGCACGTCCAGATTTCGATGTGCAGAATTCGTGCAGTGCATGTGCAGATTTCGTGCAAGTACAGAATTCATGCTGAACACGTGCAAAGGGCATACAAAAAGGGTATAGAATATGTGCAACAAGCGTATGTGGTATTCAGAAGTTTCTTAATGTGCAAGAGCTTTCATAGATGGAAAAGAAACTTGATTGGCCATTAAGCAGCTAGGAGGAAGATTGTGTGGTCGCCTTCGGCTGTGAAATGTGGATAATTGCCATGTTAGATAACTAGGTATCTTGTGAGGTAGATGATGTTGTACACCATATACAACATGTTTCACGTGGGTTGTTTCTTAGAATGCGAAGATGGCAGGGGCCAAGATTGCCAGAAACAATATGTTGGTAGAAAGTTGCTTGTGAAGGATAGCGCTAGCGGAGACAACTTGGCCGACATGAGCGTTATCCAGAACTAAGGAACAGATATGTTGCCTTGGTACACAGAAAAACCAAGAATGTGAAGGCACATGGTCGCATAGGTATTCGTGGATATAAACAATGGACAGACGAGCAGAGATGATTTCAGGGAGGATCACTTAGAGAAGTGAAGACTCAGGGCAAAAGAAGTTTTCGGCAGTTATGTTCAAGACCTACGCTTCGCTTCAACTCATTTGTGTGGGCTTTGGTAAGCCTAGTGGTGAGACTTTAGGAAAAAGTCGAATGTAGTGGTGATAAGTTTGAAGAGTCATTCTAGGGTGGGAGTTTTGACGGAGAAGGTAGTCATGTGATTTGGTTTAGTCTCTAGGTGAGAGATTGTTGGGTTATGGAGACAAAACTTAGAAGGAAAGTAAATTAAATTTGAGTCATATACGAAGTCATGGAATTCCTTATTTGACTAGGTTGGAATTTAATTCTCCTTGGGATTCATAATTGGAAATTACGTTGCATTAAGTGGTAACTTTGAGTACATTTCATTTGGAGTAAACAAAGTGTCAGTACATTGCATATTTTGGTCGATCACCCGTTCAGATATAAACAAGTTATTATGTTTATTTGAAAAAGAATATTATATTGTGAAAGGCCCTGTTTAACTAAATGAACAGAATAATTAAAACTTGGACAGCTAACTGTTTGAGGTTAGCTGTTGAGGAATAATAAATAAAAGAAATGTGCAGCTGTAAGTACCCCAATCTGAAATTGACCTACTTAGAGGAATTCTTGGTACCATTTAGGGATAAACCAATGGGCCAGGGCCTCACTAGGATAAACCGGATATTCCAAGACTGAACTGGAATTAAACATAGAAAAATCCAGAAGCTCGCCAAGTCGAGTCGTACGGATGGTTTGGGCACATGAGGTCCCTGGCCGTACGGCTATGTTGGACACCCTCAACCTCTATAAATTGAACCCCATGCTGATCATTTAAGGGGGTAGAAAACGTTTTGAGAGTTGTTACTCTGCCAGTTTGAGAGCAGAAAGTGAGTTATACACATATTTGAGTGATTAGAGAGGAAGATAGGCATAACCATCATAGGTGAAGCCTCCTTCTCCCCATCTTCTTCTTCATCTCAAACTCTCTTTTATCTTTGTTAATATTACTTGTTCATCTTGTATTATTTCTTCTTGTTATTGCAAAGTCTTGTCCATTTCAAGCACTTTACATTTCTTGCAAGTCTTGTCCATTTCAAGCACTATATCTATATATTATACAATTCTTGGCCTTCCAAGCTATATATATTATGCTTATATATGTATATGATCCAAATCATGAGGTGATTCAAGGTTCCCTTCACACCTAGTGTTTGATTTATGGGATAAAACCTAGGATGATCATGATTTGTTACATTTCATGTTGATGTTGTTCTTGTTTGGCCATAAGAGTCATGATTGGGGGATAAAGTTTCAATCTTTATCATCCCAACCATGACCTAGCCATAAATCACCAAGTATGGGACATAAATACTTGATCTTTGTGTTATATTTGTGTCCCTAAAGGTTTAAAGTTGCATAATAAGTCCATTTTGGTGGTAAAGTTTCAATCTTTATCCACCAAAATGGTCATTTTGGCCTAAATGCCATGTTCATCAACTTTTCATAAATTTCACCAATGATTGCCTTTGATCACACCCAAATCTTTGTTTTTGGGGTTCCTTTGGTGATCAAAGTGCATAGGAATGAACCTTTCAAAGTTTTGTTGTTAATCATAAACTGGAAATCAACATTCCAGTCCAGTTTCAGCAAAGATACTCTGTTTTGACTGAAACTGGAGTGTTTTTCTGATAAACTGTAAAAATGCCCTGGAGAGCCCTCCCCATCCATACGGCTACTTTGGTCGGGGAGGACATTTTCCAGTTTCTTCCTTTTTGACCAGAAAGTTTGCAAAATAAACCTTTTTTGTTAAAAAATTAACCGGTTTTGTCAAAACAGTCAGTTTTTCCCATTTTGAAAACACACACACACACACAAGCACTTTCGTTAAATAACATTAGGGAGACTCGGCTTTGTCCGAGGCGGCTTGGGTGACGTGAAACTCTTCCCAAGACGTAACCTGACCTCCGAACTAATAGAATCTCTAACCTTTTCTTTTGTTGGGTTAAATAATTAACAAAAGTGGCGACTCCATTATGTTTTGTGAGATAACCGTGTTTGGCGTTTCACCCCCAAAACTCGTCGCGTTTTCCGTGCGCGGGGGCGGGATCCTTACAGTGGCGACTCTGCTGGGGAGTTAAATGTTCTCAAACTTCTTTTTAGAAGCTTTGGGGATATTTATGTGTGGGTCAAACTCCCGTCCCCCGTTTTCATTAACTTTTGTGCTTGTTTTGTGTGTGCTGAGTTTCTGTTTGAACTTTCTGGAGTGGAAACAGTTCTGGACGTGCAATAAACTGGGGCTTGATGATCAGAAGATGAAAAAACTGCAAAAAATAATTGCCAGCATTCCATAGCCGTACGGCTATGTTGGGCAGGGAACAAAATGTTCCAAAATTTAACAATTTTGTGCAGGGCATGGACATTCTGTGTCCCTTTGGCTTCTGCTTTTCCAGGTTCCATTTACTGTTTGGTTTGTGCACATTACCTTCCTCTTTTCTAGCCAAAACTTGTTTTTTGAAGCTTGGTTATGTACAAACTTTTGGACATAAATTTGGATTTCCAAAACCTCCTTGTGCATAACCCATTTTGTAAAAGGTTTTTGAATTCTTTGTTGTACACAACTTGTTTTGCAAATGATTTTCAAAAGAATTGTTCTTCTTGAAAGATGTTGATTTCAAAGGATTCTTTGGTTGTGCACAATTTGTTGTACATGCGAGTTTTGGCTTTGTTCATAAGATTCTTGCTTGATTGCTTGTGTAAATAGCTCATTCATGCTTGCTCATTGTTGTTGATTATACATTGCTCATAATGTTAAAACGGATTAGAAAATTTCTATTTTGACTCAAAAGGGAACATAGAAGGCTTCACACTACGCGCACTTGACTATGTGCACGTTCCAAATGCCCTTTAAACCCGGGATGGATGCCATGATGCAGCTTGATTGGCGCTCTTGTGCCCTTCTAGCGCGCACGGGTCCATTCCACCTCCCCTTCCGAACCGAGTCAACCACACTTGTCCGTGACACACAAATACCGAGACTTTGGTTGGTTTTTGGTCTAGCTCACGTTACCACGTCCCTAATACGTGTCCGAGATTAATTGTGGCCAAGTTAATGCCTGAGTCACGGCTCCTTGTGAAAGCAAGTGTGACCATGGTCAACTTTGACCCGGTCCTTAACTTATACGTTAATATTGGCTATAATCAACCAAAGTCATGTATTATGGATGGGGTGACACTGTGTTGTCGAGCCCTAATGAATGTTTCATACTAATCATCCTTAAGCCCAAGGATAAGATTCGAGAGCCCTCATCAAAGATGAGGATTATGCCAAAAGTCCCTTGAGTCCCTAAGACGAATCTCGATCTTAACCGGGGCTTAATCATGATTGGAATGGCCCACGCATTGGGAATCTTGCGATGCACTAGACCCTAGGTTCGTTTCTTTCGGTCGGTGGAAGCCGCTTGCCCTATAGGACCCTCGCCCGAGACAGTCCATCCTTGGGAGTGTGCAAGACAGGTGAAAAACGAGGGGTCTATAGGCGTAGTGATGACCTCCACTGATCTAGGAATTAGAGTAATTGCAAAAAAGAAGAGAAATCTTTTCCAACCATTTAGGAATAAAAATGCTTTTTAAGTAAACTTGGATGAATAAATAATTGCACATTGCATGAATTAGAGTAATTGCAAAAAAGAAGAGAAATCTTTTCCAACCATTTAGGAATAAAAATGCTTTTTAAGTAAACTTGGATGAATAAATAATTGCACATTGCATGACTTTGCTCCGCTTTTACTTCTTGGCCTTGACGCATCGCATTCTTGCGTTAATGAGCGTCATTTCGTTAAGTCTTTGGACGGATCCCCGTTATCCTCCAAGACCTCCATAAAGGCGTTTCATTGAGTCTTTGGATGGATCCCCGTTATCATTCCAGGACTCCCGTTAGAGTCCCTAGGCATAGTTCCCTAGGAGGTTAGATCTTTGGATGGATCCCCACTATCCTTCCAAGATCCCCATCGTGATCCCCATTGTGATCCCGTTGTGATCCCCATTGTGATCCCCGTTTTGATCCCATTTTGATTCCCATTGTGATCCCGTTGTGATCCAGTTGTGATCCCCGTTGTGATCCAGTTGTGATCCCCGTTGTGATCCCCATTGTGATCCCCGCTGTGATCCTATTGTGATCCCCGTTGTGATCCCCGCTGAAACCTCCATTAAACCCCTAGGTGTTGTCCCTGAGGTCCCCGTTGAGATTCCCGTTGGAACCCTAGGTGTTGTCCTCTAGGTCCCCGTTGAAATTCCCGCCAAACCCATAGGTGTTGTCCCCTAGGTCCCCGTTAAACCCCTAGGCATATTTCCCTAGGAAGTTAGTCAAGTATTTGGATGGATCCCTGTTATCCTCCAAAGCGTCTGTTAAAGAAAAGAAACAAAAGGTGCTTCCTTTCCTTGGGCCATCACATGATGACCAATTCTGCGCCCCTCATGCCATTTCGTTCCCATAACCCCTTCGAGTTTAGCTGTCATGGCACCACATGGTAATATATCTTGGTCAATCTTTGGCCTCCTCAGTTTGCACCTCCATGTGATGACCATCTCAGTTGCTCCGATCGCCTTGATGGCTCAAACTAGTGTGAGTACCATCTGGTCCCAAGCCAGTAAGGTTTTGTCCCATGTTATCCTGACTATATTCCGACAAGCCAAGGAGGCTCCTTGTCCCCATAACCTTTACGTTAGGACCCTTAGGGCCGCTCTCCGTCACCCTAGGAAGTCCGTTTGGAAAGTGAGTCAATCACTCACCTCTTCCCAGAAGCCCGTTTTAAGTAATGATCGTCTCTTCGTTAACCCCATTTGAATGTGTGAGTCTTTTACTCAAATAAAAAATGTGTGTGTCAATCCTCATTCAAAAAAAAATTTGGAAATCAGGTTTTCTTAAAATAAGAGGTCAACTCTTTTCCAAAAGGCTAATCCGCTAATGAGGCGTTTCTCTCAAATCATGGTTATAATTTTACCTCGAGGTTTAAAATGCTAAAGTCCTTTGCGGTCTTGTCCACCGGAAACATCAACTAAGGAGCCCACATCTGAAATGACGTCTGAGACTTCCATCCACGTGAGCAGGATTGGGACACCGTCCACGAGAAGAGACCCATGCCTCGGAGGCCCAAAGGCGGCTACATCAAATGGAGATCCGTACCTTCGTCGAATGCCATGCGCGAGGTTATGCCCCTTGAAAGGGAGCCACCAAAAGGAGATGGCCAAAGGCGAGTCCGGCGATTACAACGCCAAACCAAATGGAGACCTCGCGACATCTTTCCCGACGACATGGAACCCGAGTTCCCCGTAAAAGACATGGGATATGACGCCGACAACCCCTCCAACAATTGAGGAAGAAAATGGGTCATCGTGCTTCATGGGAGCCCATCCTTAAAAAAAAAATGATGAGTCTTCCAGCCTCGTAGGATCTAGACTTTCACCAAAAGTCCGTCCCGGACTGTGTCTTTTTATTTTGCAAAGGTCCGCACTTGGACATGTATGTACAAAGTTATCTCAATAAAAGAGTCATTTTCATTCTCTTCTCTCTAGACTTGAGACATTATTTGCAATATACATTTACTCTTGAAATTTCCTTGCTTGTTATGATCAATTGATTGCTACGTCCCCAAAATGATGAATTGACTTCTAAGCATACTAGTCAATGACGACTCATTAAGGGCGAATGGACCTAACACGAATGAGAAATGCTAAACGGAAACAATTAATCTTGATGTGAATAAATGTTGTGATCAATTGGCATGAAGAAACCATTAATGGCAAGTCTCCCCTCATACACTTCCCCGATACACAACCTGATACACCTTTCCAAAACCAATTCTTGATGCACATCAAAGGCATCCCGAGACAGTGAAAAGGCGAGGATGTTGTTGCTCGACCACCAAGATTTGACAGTGCTCACACGTGTACGACCAAGCATAGGGCTTCTCGAAATCTTCAAAGTCAGCCTAAAGTAATAGGCACGCCACCAAGGGGCTACAAAGGAGCCAATGCCCGAGAAAGCGAGATGGGGCTAATGTTTACCTCCTCCAAAAAAAAAAAAAAGGAGAAGAGGGAAAGGAAATGAATGTATGGAAATGGCGGAAAGAAAGGCCCGTTCACACCAAAGAGGGTTCACCCCAAGAGGTCCATCTCAAGGAGTTCACCGCAAAGCAATGTGAGCAACAACGTCCTCTGAGACAACATCGAAAGAAAGCCAATTTCAGCAAAAGACGGCCTAAAGCCGAACTACGGTGACCTGAGCTCCTCACATTGAGGGGAACGTAGGCAACCTTCGGGTCCGGTCACAACTTGAGAAAAGCCATCAAACCTTTGGCCCTCCTAAAAATAACCAAAGTCTCTTCTCTGCGGTCGCGCCAATGACCGATCTTTCAGATAGACATTGTTCGGCTCCATAAAGGAACCCATGAATTATGATTCCCCTTCTTTGGTCAAAACCCCTTTCCGTGGTCACGCCAAGACCCTGAAACCCTGAAATGACCCAAAAAACCTTCTCCTTCCCGATCTTGCCATTGATCGAATCTTAATCTCAATTGATCACAACAGTTATACATGTCAAGGCTAATTGCTTGTTATAATCCTGACTTAATAATGAACATAGTCCGTTCAAGCAATCATTTTGATGATATTAACTAAGGCCAATTTCAAATGTCTCGACAAGTCTTCTTCTCTACATCTTAGGAAAGAGCTAAACACTTGTCTTCTGTCAAGTAAGGGCTTCCTCCCGTTTCATGATACATTGTTCATCATCATAAAGGGACTCTCTCCCGCTTAAATAAAGGCCCTTGTATGTTTCCCCCAATAGGACATATTAAGTCCCCGTCCCGTTGTGAATACGTGTGTTTGAATTCGAGAATATTCATAGCAACATTAAAATTATGAGAGTCGCCACGCCGTTTTAATTATAGCCAAAACATTGAGAAAAAGCATGTTTAATGGGTTCGGGGGTCAAGTTACAACAAGAGAAGAATATTGAACGTTATCACTCCTATTGCCCGAATGATCGGTCTTTCTATCATGATGAATGTGTTAGTAGTGTGTTAGTGTTTGAGACCGGATCTGAAGATTCCCTACGTTCCTCTCAATGTGAGAAGCTCAGGTCAGCGTAGTTCGAGAGAATTTAGAATAGTCAGAAGAATCGGGATCATGCGTAATGAGGGGGGAATTACCTAAAGATTAGGGTTTAGAAGTAGTTCCTAGATCATCCTTGGGTTGATGAACCCTAGATCATCATTGGCTATGAAATAACATGTAACATGAAGATCGCAACCCTAAATATAGCATAAATAAGGTTTTAATCTATGAACACGATGAACATGCGAAGAACATATTATGAACATATGAATGAGCATGCAAAGAATATGAAGAAACTATGAATAAACATGTACGAACATGAATATAAAAGATCTACATTAAAAATAATGCAAGAACACGAAGAAATAAGTTAGAAAACTTACCTATGTTGGCAAGAAATAAACCTTGGATCTCCTTGAGTGTTTGAATGCTAATTAGAGAGCAAAATAGTGCTTAAGAACTCCAAAACTCGTACTTAGAGCTCTCAAAATCGGATCCCCCTAAACCAATAGCATGGGGTTGGTTTATATAGTAAACTGAGGGGAAGATCTGATGGTCCAGATCATCCGGGGCGGATGTGGCCGCGTGGCCAATATTGAGGGCGGCGGCGAAAGTGGCCGCATGGCCAATATTGAGAGCGGCGGCGAAAGTGGCCGCGTGGCCATCGTTGCGCGCTGACTTGAAATTCAAGCTAGGGTTTTACTGTTCATACAAGGCAACCCTAAATGTCCATATTTAATGTTTTCTAGAACATTGAGCTATTTTTGGGAATCCGGGACAAGTCTTTGCAAGGTTTCTAATTCCTATAAAGTCCTTGTATATTTGGGAAAGCCCTAATAAACTCATTTTCAGGTCGGGTACTAACAGTAGCCCCTCGGCGACGCTTCTTGCAAGGCAATGTGGGGTCGACGATAAGAGAAGGATCCGTCTGAAACATGAGTTTCAAAACAGATGAAAGGTAAGGGAACGGCTGAACCTTGGCAGGCGACCTACGTATCCGTAGTTCAAATCGGATGGGAAATTGGAATGACTATCCTCTGATGGGGAGCAACGTCTTCTGTTGGGGAAAATGCACCTGCTGGGGATGATAGATGACCGCGTCGATCGGGTGGCGGGACCTTTTCAGGTTTCCTACGTATCCTCCGAGGAATCAAGCCGGTCGTAGTTCAGAGCTACTGGGGATAAAACGAGATATCGGACTCCTGCTAGGGATAATAAACCTACGGGCACTATCCTGTACGAAGCACGAATCACTCGTAAGCAATGAAGTTATTTGGGAAAATTAAAGACCACGTTGTCTAAATAATCCCAAGATGGAATGGTAAACGCAATCAGGATCGCCAAGGTTCCTGCCGATCGCGCTAAAGTAATAGATGTTGGATCTCTCGCGAACAGAAACGCCGAGGCTTCTGCCAATCGCGATCGATCTAAGATGCGTATGTCATATAGGCGCCAAAGTCTCTACAACCATACGAAGCCTAAAATAGATGCTGGATCGCTCGCAAATAGAAACGCCGAGGCTTCTGCTAATTACGATTGATCTAGGATGCGTATGTCATAGAGGCGCCAAAGTCTCTACAACCATATGAATCATAAAATAGATGCTGGATCGCTCGCAAATAGAAACGCCGAGGCTTCTGCTAATTACGATTGATCTAGGATGCATATGTCATAGAGGCGCCAAAGTCTCTACAACCATATGAATCCTAAAATAGATGCTGGATCGCTCGCAAATAGAAACGCCGAGGCTTCTGCCAATTACGATTGATCTAGGATGGTATGTCATAGAGGCGCCGAAGTCTCTACGATCATGCAAATCCTAATAATAGATGCTGGATCTCTCGCAAACAGAAACGCGAGGCTTCTGCCCATCGCGATCGATCTAGGATGCGTATGTCATAGAGGCGCCGAAGTCTCTACAATCATACGAATCCTAAAATAG
Organism: Campanula takesimana; assembly: GCA_026119855.1. Lineage (NCBI taxonomy): Eukaryota > Viridiplantae > Streptophyta > Magnoliopsida > Asterales > Campanulaceae > Campanula > Campanula takesimana. The sequence continues at coordinate 505,291 of JAOWBW010000064.1, read as the reverse complement.
ATGCTGGATCGCTCGCAAACAGAAACGCCAAGGCTTCTGCCCATCGCGATCGATCTAGGATGCGTATGTCATAGAGGCGCCGAAGTCTGTACAATCATACGACTCCTAAGCAAATATTAGGAAGTACTAAAATAATAGATGCTGGATCTCTCGCAAACAGAAACGCCGAGGCTTCTGCCCATCGCGATCGATCTAGGATGCGTATGTCATAGAGGCGCCGAAGTCTCTACAACCATACGAATCCTAAGCAAATATTAGGAAGTGCTAAAATAATAGATGCTGGATCTCTCACAAACAGAAACGCCGAGGCTTCTGCCCATCGCGATCGATCTAGGATGCGTATGTTATAGAGGCGCCGAAGTCTCTACAACCATATGAATCCTAAGAAAATATTAGGAAGTGCTAAAATAATAGATGCTGGATCTCTCGCAAACAGAAACGCCGAGGCTTCTGCCCATCGCGATCGATCTAGGATGCGTATGTCATAGAGGCGCCGAAGTCTCTACAACCATACGAATCCTAAGCAAATATTAGGAAGTGATAAAATAATAGATGCTGGATCTCTCGCAAACAGAAACGCCGAGGCTTCTGCCCATTGCGATCGATTTAGGATGCGTATGTCATAGAGGCGCCGAAGTCTCTACAACCATACGAATCCTAAGCAAATATTAGGAAATGCTAAAATAATAGATGCTGGATCTCTCGTAAACAGAAACGCCGAGGCTTCTGCCCATCGCGATCGATCTAGGATGCGTATGTCATAGAGGCGCCGAAGTCTCTACAACCATACGAATCCTAAGCAAATATTAGGAAGTGCTAAAATAATAGATGCTGGATCTCTCGCAAACAGAAACGCCGAGGCTTCTGCCCATCGCGATCGATCTAGGATGCGTATGTCATAGAGGCGCCGAAGTCTCTACAACCATACGAATCCTAAGCAAATATTAGGAAGTTTTAAGGGGTTTTTCGTATTCAAAGGTAACGAATATCAGTCAAAATAGTGCTAAGGGCACCTAAAAATGAACAAAGGGAAATGTACCAGGGGTAAAACTGAAATTTTACATGTGGAGGCAAAGATGATGGATTGTTATGGAGTCGCAAACGGGATGAACTCTCAAGGAGTCATGAAGGTGATAGACTCTCAGGGAATCGCAGAAGTGATGGACTCTTGGGGAGTCGCAAAGGTGATGGACTCTCGGGGAGTCGCCAAGGGTGATAGACTCTCGGGGAGTCACAAGGGTGACGGACTCTCGGGGAGTCACAAAGGTGATAGACTCTCGGGGAGTCACAAGGGACTCTTTGGTGAGTCACAAGGGAAAATGACCTTTAGGGAGACGCGAAGGAGATGGACTCTCAGGGAGTTGCTAATATGGGAAACATGATCTGGGTTCCGCTTATCCTAATTTAGGAGGGGATGAGGCTACGAGCCATTGAGACCAAGGTGTTAGGTAAGGGACATTTTTCTTGGTCGCCTAGAGGTAGGACCTAAGGCTTTTTTAAGGAAAGGGAATAAGGAAGATGGTGATCTCCTAATCTTGAGATAGGGATGCCAAAGATGTCACGGCTTCTTGGGCTTTAGATTATGTCTTGGAGATAATGTGGGTTTCCTAGGCTTACGGGCTAGGGATAGGAGTTTATTTAAGCATGAGGAGAGTATTTTATCCTAGGCTTAGTGCTAGGGCTTGGAAATGTTGAGGTTTGGGAACTTCCTAGATGTTAGGGTTTCGGACAAGGGTTTGGAAACTGGTGTTTAAGGACCATGACTCTCCTAGGTTTGGGACTAGGGTTAGGAATTTCCTAGGTCTAGGAGGCTAGGGCTTGGAGTTGTGGTAGGCTCAGAGGTTGCAAAGGCATTGGCTTTTAGACATAAGGCTGGGAGTTGGAAAGGTTGTGACTTCCTAGGCTTGAGACCATGGACCGTTGGGAAGAGGGATTGCTTTTGTGGAAGGTCCACTAAGCTTGATGTTAGGGTTCACCATTTTCTGGGATTGGTGACTATGGCTTGGAAATGTTCGTGGTAACCTAGGCTTTAGGCTAGGTTTTAAGGCTAAGGACTGTAAACTTCCTATATTTTGAGACTAAGGTGAAGGAATTTCCTAGGTATAGGACTGGGGTTTGAAGGGAATGTTGAATCCTAGGCTTGATGATAGAGTTTAAAGAGGATAATTTCTACCTAGCCTTGAGACTAGGGCTTTAGAAAGAGTGCGACTACCTAGGCTTGAGGCTAGGGTTTAGATCGAATGCGACTACCTAGGCTCGAGGCTAGGGTTTAGAGCGAATGCGACTACCTAGGCTCGAGGCTAGGGTTTGGAAAGAGTGCGACTACCTAAGCTTGAGGCTAGGATTGATTGAGCTTTGGACAGGGCGTTATATCCTAGGTTTTGGACTAGGGTTCAATAAAACGGAGAATTGAGATTGTAAATTTCCTAGGTTTCGAGACTAGGGTTTCGGGAATTTGGAAATGATGTTGCATACGGGGCTTTGGAAATTCTCTAGAATTTGGGCTAGGGTTAAAGGGGATGTTGTGGTTTCCTAGGCTTAAGGATAGGGTTTAGATAGGATATGTGACTACCTAGGATCAAGGCTATGGTTTAGGAAGGGTGTAACTACCTAGGATCAAGGCTAGGGTTTAAGAAGGATGTAACTTCCTAGGCTTTAGGCTAGGGTTTGAAAGGATGTAATTACCTAGGCTTGAGGCTAGGGTTCAGAGAGAATGATATGACTACCTAGGCTCGAGGCTAGGGTTTAGAGAGGATACGTGACTACCTAGGATCAAGGCTAGGGTTTAGGAAGGGTGTAAATACCTAGGCTCTAAGGTAGGGTTTGGAAGGGATGTAACTACCTACGCTCGGGGCTAGGGTTTAGGAAGGATGTAATTACCTAGGCTTGAGGCTAGGGTTCAGAGAGAATGATATGACTACTTAGGCTTGAGGCTAGGGTTTAGAGAATGTGTTTACCTAGGTTTAAGGCTAGGGTTTGGAGACCGAAAGCATTTGAAGGTTTGTCTTGGTTTAGACCGAGCAAGTTTGAGGTCTAAGAGTGTTGCGGTTTGGGGCAAATGAGCTTGATACCTCGTGGCTGGATAGGCTTGATAGATTAGACCTAGGCTAAAGTTCTAGGGTTTAGCTAGGGTAAGACTCAGACATGTGTTGAGGAGACCGGGGCCTAATGGAATGGTAGGCGTGAGATCTAGGAGATCGAAGGCTAGGCAGGGTAGCGTTGGGACATAAGGCTTTCAAGCGGGTAAGTCTTTTGTCCTAGAGAAACTGCGTTATGGGTTAGGACCAAGCAGGCTTGAGGTCGGCCAAGGAGCAACGGATTGGGATTGGATGATCCTAGTACCTAATACGCATGTCGGGCTTGGATCCTAGAGCGTTTGAAAATTTAGGCTAGGTGCGAACCATAAGTGCGGGAAATGGTTTTGGATATATGACCATGTTGGCGCTTTAGGTAAATGGATCGAGTGTCCAAGACTTTGCTTTGAGTACAATAGTGTGCCTAACAGGATTGGGTATGCTTAGGACTTAATTTTGCCTTAGAGGTCATGCGTGTGACTAAGCTCGTTTGGCAATTTCGAAGGTAGGTTAGGGATGGGACCAAAGGTGTTTAAGGACATGGGTTTTAACCTGATGGGTATTGAGATCCCTATGGTATGGCGTGGTGCGCAGGAGATCCTATGTACTTGAGCAAGGTTTGAGATTTGGACTCGTTGGGGGAGCGATGTTTGAGATCCATGGAGTTCAAGGGTGGACCTTGTAGGTGGAGAGGTTTGGACTCGGCTTGGATTAAGTAGGTTAGAGTCCTTAAGGGGTTGAAGGTCAGACTAGGAAGTCTTTTGAGGCTAATGGGTGACACTAGGTTGGTACTTGGTAGGTTTAAGAGTGGTAGGGTCATGGCTTGGACATGACGGGAGTCGGAAGACGTAGATGTTGTCGCTTTTAGTCGGACCAAGTAGGCTTGGGAATTACAGAGTCCAAAGGGTGGAGATGTAAGGTGAGAGACCTAAAGGGTATAAACTCTTGTGACCTAAAGGTTTAGGGGTTGAGGCCTAAGGTATGGATCAGATATTCTAGAGACCTAAAAGGTAGGTGTTTGGTAGACTCGAATGGTCTTGGGCCCTCAGGGCTCGCTCCACAGGTTAGACTATGGGTGGACCTTAGAAGTTGGACCGAGGAGGATAAGAGAGCTATGGCTTAGACAGGGTAAGGACGAGTATGTGTTGGTAGGTTTGAGATCTAGGAGATCGGGTAGGCTCGGGACCGGTAGGTTCGGGACCTAATGGGTCACCCTAAGGATTTGGCTTTGGTTAACTGGTTTAAGGTCTGAAGTTTTGGGTAGAACCGGTTTGAGGCCGAAGGGGTCATGCTACGAACTTGCGGAAGGTCGAGCTAAGAGGTTATGATGTAACGTAGGTAAGACTCACCGGGTAGGTTTGGGACCTAGGTAAGACTGATCGGGTAGGCTCGGGACCTAGAGAGTTTATGGTGTAACTTAGGAAAGACTGACCGGGTAGGCTTGGGACCTAAGGTTTTGAACCAGGTAGGTTGGGACCTAAGGGTATCCTATTGTGTAGGAAATAGGGTGAAGGACCGAGTCAACTCAAGAATCACGGAGATGGGTCTCAGATGGATCGAGGATGTTTTTACAATTTTGTGGAGACCGAGCGTGCGGGTTTATAAACAAAGTGTCGGGGAGGAGAAAACTTTATGAAAGTGTTATGATCTTATACAGATGCCTTATAATTAATTATGATTCTAATCAATCCAAATAGGTCGTCGCGTGCCGAGTTTGACGATGAGGGGTGCCCTTCTTCTAAGTGTATCCTTGTTGACGCCTCGGTATTCTCTGGGAAACCACATAGTCGACCCTTTCTGTTGGGGAAGCCCCAGTTCGATAAGGTGTGTAGAGCGGGGTATCCTACCTCCTTTAAGACGCACCCTTTTTTCTGCCTAGACCGCCCTTTCGGGTTTTCAATCTAGCGGGCATCTCTTTTGCGTCATCTTTTTTTTTTTTCTTTTTTTTTTTTGAAAATCATTCTGTCGACTCAAAAAAGGAAAAATAATTGTTTAAACATGCGGGGGCATTTTGGTGATAGTGAGAGGGAGAGAGAGATAGTACTCGCATTTTGACTCTTTCGGACAATTGAGTGTATATAAAAGGAAGGAAGCCCCTGCTTGACAAAAAGTAAGTGTTTAGCTCTTTCCTAGATTGTAGAACAGAAGACTTGTCGAGACATTTGAAAATGTTTTATTCAGGATTCTCATTTGATTGCTCGAGAATGGACCTCGTTGATTAGTTGATGAGTTATGGTTAATTAGTAAGCAAGTAGCCTCAAATTAATAAATGTTTTGATCAATTGTGAGTGAAGAAGTCAGGAGTAGAAATATGGGGGAAGAGAGAAGAGAAAGAAAATTGGCTCGAGGTGGGTTGTGTATATTTTGGACCGAATCGGGAGGTTGCCTACGTTCTCCTCAAGGTGAGGAGCTCAGGTCCGCGTAGTTCGGGGATGACCCGCTTGACGATGGTGTCGGGTTCAGTGGGTATGTGTGGGAGGAAGAAAAGAAAGAAAGTTGACCCAAGGTAGGTTATGTTTGGCTTTGAGTGGTTGCCCGGTTGACGATGAAGTTGGGTTTTGAGTTTAGGGGTGTGAGGTTCGTTTGAGGTGGTTTGTTCTTTGTAGCTCATTGCGGTGGATTACTCCTTTGTAGTTGTTGCAGTGGATTGCTCCATCGTAGTTGTCATGGGTTGCTGCTGCCGTGTTAATCTTCTTTGTAGGGAAAGAAAGAAAAATAGAACATTTGAAGTGAAAATATTCTGTGGTGATAGCCCCTTCTATTTTTCTTTATTTATTTATTTATTTTTTTTTATTTTTTTTTTTTTGTGCACACCCTTTTTTTTGCCTAGGCCGCCCTTTCGGGTTTTCAACCTAGCGGGCTTCTTTTTGTGCAATGCTCTAATTTTTGCCTGGGTCGCCTTTTTTGGGTTTGACCTAGCGAGCTTTCATTTTATATTTGTACATGAAACATTGGGCAAGACGAGCCCCTGGTTCGTTTTCGCATTTGTTGATTGCGAAGTAGCTTCCTTATAGTTCAAGCGGCTTTTTGCTGGCAGCGGGCCTCCTAGCCCCTTGATTTTCACCGGTAGAGCTCCATTGGATCGTGGCACCTATGAATGGTGTAAACAACTTCGTTCACTTGGCATTTGCGATGGAATACAGACAACCTCAGTGTATCGGCATGTAATACTCATGAATGGGAGAAACATCCCTCTTGAATCGTGGCAGCATGGGTGCCTGATGATGAGCAACCGCATTCTATTTCTTTGCATGACCGTGTGGAAAAGGGGTTTAATGGTGAGACGGGAGGTGTATGGGAGAAGGTGTATGGAGAGAGTGTTCGTGAAGAATGTACACGGGGTGAGTGTATAGCGGGTATTATATGGATAGGTATATGGAGGGTGTACACAGGGGGAAGTGTATATAGAGAGTGTATGGGGGTAGAATGTAGAGAGAAGAGAAAGTGATTCGTTCATCCCAATTGATCGAAGCATTTGTTATTTTAAGATTAACCGTTTACTTAATTATGTGAATGGTTTGTGGGTCCATTTACCTTTTAATGAGTCGTCATTAATGAGTAAGATTAAGATTAATTCATCATATAAAGATATAGCAATCAAGCGAAAATGGTGAATAAGACAATTTTCATGAATTGATTTATGCAAGATTATGTCTCAAGTCTAGAGAGAAAAGAAATAAAGACTCTTTTATTATTTGAAAGAAAAACGACTAATCTGGGGTGGACTTTTACTAAAGAAACAAAAATCATCCAAGGTGGACTTTTGACTAAGGACACTCTAGAACCTACGAAGACTGAATGACCCTTTTCTTTTCTTTTATTTAAAGGAGGTAGCCCCAATTTGCCCATGCCCATGTATTCCGTTGGCGGGTGATGACTCCGCTGTTAATGAGGCTTTGAATCTTTCTCCTCAATTGGAGGCAATCTTCGGTGTCGTGTCCAATGTACTGGTGGTATTGGCAGTGTTTGGAGGGATCCAAGCCTTGCTTCACCCTACTTGGTTCATAATGGAACAAAGGAGACAACTTGCCGGCTTGAACTAGACTTTTGAAGAGTTTGCCCAAGTCGTCGAATTCGCGCTCGTCCTTCCTTTCACGAACTGTCTTTGAGGGTAATTTAGGTACCGGCACCCCTTGTTGATGAGTAGTCATAGGGGGCATCCCGACGGGGACAGTCTGTGGCGGCCCGTACATTTGAGGAGCGTACGGGTGTTGACATTGAGCAAGAGGGAGAACTCGACTGAGGTAATCATAAACGCCACGAATGTCAGACAAATGGCGCCTCTCGATATCTCTTAGGGTCTTATGCATCTCCTTCTGAAAGTTTGTTGCTTGCTCGTTGAGAATGGCCTTAAAGTGGATTGCTTGTTCATCGAGGATGGCTTCGAAGTGGGATACTTGCTTACTGAGAGCAGTACCGGTGTAGAGGATTGTCTCGGGATCTTGGGTAGCAGCTTCAGTTGCAACTTCGATGTTCCTTGCAGCCGACATGATGCAGAACTCTAGTCATGAAAGAGTTAAGCCTCTTAGTTGAATTAAATTAGATTCGTATTTAATGATAAGGCATCGTTATAAAAATCATTTTTTGGAAAAGAGTCGGTCTCCACATTTTTGAAATGCATTTTGGTAAAAAATTGAAAGTTTGACCGGGCCGAAGTTGCCTACGTTCCCCTTACCATGAGGGAGAGGTCCCACATAATAAGAGGCTCAGGTCGCCGTAGTTCGAATCAAGTTAGACTTTTAAGAAGAGGTGAGAGATGACCATAGGGGTCAAAAAGAGGGAGATGACTCGGTCCTTGGTCAAGCATGGGTGAGGAAGACCTATAGGAGTTGGTTTTGATTGAGTAGGGTATGGCTTGACCTAAATTTGACCTAAGGTTTGACCTAAGGTTTGAGACAAGAAGTGGTTCAAGCTAGGATGCAATGATAATGGTGGGTTGACCTAGATGGGTAAAGGATAGGTCGACCTAAATGAGAAGGGTTGGATTGACCTATATGGTGAATGAATCAAGATAGCGGGTTGTAGCGGTTTGCCTATGGGATGATCTAAGCGGGATGGACATGGTTTGACCTAGGCGGGTCTAAGGTTGACCTATTCGGGTTGGTGGATTAAGGAAGGTTGGAGATTGACCTAGATGGATCCAAGATAGGTAAGTCGATCTAAGCGGGTCACGGGGTGATCTTGGCGGGTCAAAGGTGAAGGGGTAGTTTTAACCTAAGACGGGCAGGTTGACCTAGGCTGGTCTGGACGACGGTGGGTCAAGATGACGGTTTGACCTAAGTGGGTTAGGACCAAAGGTAATTGGGTTTACCTATGGAATCAAAGATTGACCTAAGAGGTCGAAAATGGATAAGGTTGGCCTAGGAGTCCAAGTTTGACCTAAGAGGTCGAAGGTGATTGGGTTGACCTAGGAGGTCAAAGGTTGACCTAAGAGGTCAACGGGTGATAATGTTGACCGAGGGGGTCAAAGGTTGACCTAAGAGGTCAAAGGTGATAAGGTCGACCTAGGAGGATGAGGTTGACCTAGGGGGTCAAAGGTTGACCTAAGAGGTCAAAGATGATTAAGTTGACCTAGGGGTCAAAGGTTGACCTAGGAGGTCGAAGGCGGATGAGGTTGACCTAGGGGGTCAAGGGTAGACCTAAGAGGTGAAAGGCGGATAAAGTTGACCTAAGGGTCAAAGGTTGACCTAGGAGGTCAAAGGTTGACCTAAGAGGTCAAAGATGATTAAGTTGACCTAGGGGGTCAAAGGTTGACCTAGGAGGTCGAAGGCGGATGAGGTTGACCTAGGGGGTCAAGGGTAGACCTAAGAGGTGAAAGGCGGATAAAGTTGACCTAAGGGGTCAAAGGTTGACCTAGGAGGTCAAAGGTAGATAAGGTTGACCTAAGAGGTCAAAGGTTTGGGAAGGTTGACCTAGGCGGTCAAAGGTTGACCTAGGAGGTCAAAGATTAACCTAAATGGGTCAAGAGCGGAGAAGGTTGACCTAGGGGGTCAAAGGTTGACCTAGGGGGTCAAGAGCGGAGAAAGTTGACCTAGGGGGTCAAAGGTTGACCTAAGAGGTTAAAACACAAATGAGGTTGACCTAGGGGTCAAAGGTTGACTTAAACGGATAAGATTGACCTAGGGGGTCAAAGGTTGACCTAAGGGGGTCAAGAGCGGAGAAGGTTGACCTAGGGGTCAAAGGTTGACCTAAGGGGGTCAAGAGCGGAGAAAGTTGACCTAGGGGGTCAAAGGTTGACCTAGGAGGTCAAAGGTTCAGAGGGTTGACCTAGGCGGTCAAAGGTTGACCTAGGGGTCAAGAGCGGAGAAGGTTGACCTAGGGGTCAAAGGTTGACCTAAGGGGGTCAAAGGCGGATAAGGTTGACCTAGGAGGTCAAAAGTTGGTAAGGGTTGACCTAGGGGGTCAAAGGTTGAGAAGGTTGACCTAGGCGGTCAAAGGTTGAGAAGGTTGACCTAGGCGGTCGAAGGTGAAGGGTAGACCCAAATGGATCACAATGATGGCCCAACGGATGAGCGATGGACCTTAGAGGTCGCCTAGATGCAATGCACATTTTATTTTGCGAAAAGTTTTGCATTTATTTACATCCTAAATGGGTGGTCTGAGGAGTGTCCTAATCTCTATGTGTGGGTTGACACGGGTTAGGTTAAAGGTTCCCACCGCTCGCGGAACGTACACGGTGAGTGGAGTAGACGAGTGACTCGAAAAATGTGAGGCAGTAGCGCACAAATTCCTGCACATCGAATACTCCGGGTAGTAGGGACCTGTGCAGTGCTGACACGGACTAGTGGTAGTGTGAGGCAAGAAACTAATTCTTTTTAGAGAGAAAAGAGAGAAGTTTTGAATGTTTGAATGATGCTATGCAATGCAATGCAGGAGAAGGAAAATAATGTACAAGGGAGCATAGCAGAGTTTTGTTTGACCCTAATACTAAGGCGAAAATAACAAAGGTACATGGTACAAGGTACAAGGTACGAGTATTAACATGGCGGAATGCGCGGGTGTATGTGTAAACATGGCTTAACTATAGGGGGCACGTGAAAACATGGCAAGTGTGCATATGTAAACATGGCAGGTGTGTGCATGTGTAAACATGGCAGGTGTGTGCATGTGTAAACATGGCAGGTGTGTGCATGTATAAACATGGCAAGTGTGTGCATGTTTAACATGGCAGGTGTGTGCATGTGTAAACATGGCAGGTGTGTGCATGTGTAAACATGGCAGGTGTGTGCATGTGTAAACATGGCAAGTGTGTGCATGTGTAAACATGGCAGGTGTGTGCATGTGTAAACATGGCAAGCATCATGATGTGACGAAAGTTAGACCCACTAAGTTTGAAAAAGTTTCAAAGCAGTCCCCAGCAGAGTCGCCACTGTGAATACGTGTGTTTGAATTCGAGAATATTCATAGCAACATTAAAATTATGAGAGTCGCCATGCCGTTTTAATTATAGCCAAAACATTGAGAAAAAGCATGTTTAATGGGTTCGGGGGTCAAGTTACAACAAGAGAAGAATATTGAACGTTATCACTCCTATTGCCCGAATGATCGGTCTTTCTATCATGGTGAATGTGTTAGTAGTGTGTTAGTGTTTGAGACCTGATCCGAAGATTGCCTACGTTCCTCTCAATGTGAGAAGCTCAGGTCAGCGTAGTTCGAGAGAATTTAGAATAGTCAGAAGAATCGGGATCATGCGTAATGAGGGGGGAATTACCTAAAGATTAGGGTTTAGAAGTAGTTCCTAGATCATCCTTGGGTTGATGAACCCTAGATCATCATTGGCTATGAAATAACATGTAAACATGAAGATCGCAACCCTAAATATAGCATAAATAAGGTTTTAATCTATGAACACGATGAACATGCGAAGAACATATTATGAACATATGAATGAGCATGCAAAGAATATGAAGAAACTATGAATAAACATGTACGAACATGAATATAAAAGATCTACATTAAAAATAATGCAAGAACACGAAGAAATAAGTTAGAAAACTTACCTATGTTGGCAAGAAATAAACCTTGGATCTCCTTGAGTGTTTGAATGCTAATTAGAGGGCAAAATAGTGCTTAAGAACTCCAAAACTCGTACTTAGAGCTCTCAAAATCGGATCCCCCTAAACCAATAGCATGGGGTTGGTTTATATAGTAAACTGAGGGGAAGATCTGATGGTCCAGATCATCCGGGGCGGATGTGGCCGCGTGGCCAATATTGAGGGCGGCGGCGAAAGTGGCCGCGTGGCCAATATTGAGAGCGGCGGCGAAAGTGGCCGCGTGGCCATCGTTGCGCGCTGACTTGAAATTCAAGCTAGGGTTTTACTGTTCATACAAGGCAACCCTAAATGTCCATATTTAATGTTTTCTAGAACATTGAGCTATTTTTGGGAATCCGGGACAAGTCTTTGCAAGGTTTCTAATTCCTATAAAGTCCTTGTATATTTGGGAAAGCCCTAATAAACTCATTTTCAGGTCGGGTACTAACACCCGTCGAGTCGGTTAGATCACTCATAAAATAAAGAGAAAAATAGAAAGAAAGGCACCAAAAAAGTAGCCCGCTAGGTTGAAAACCCGCAAGGGCGGCCTAGGCAAAAAACAGGGTGTGCCATGAAAGACGGCAAAAAAAAGGTAGCCCGCTAGGTTGAAAACCCGTAAGGCCGAACTAGGCAAAAGAAAGAGTGCGTCATGAAAAAGGGATTGATTCCTAACCGTCAAACGATGACATTAGGGCTACACCGGCCGAAAACATGGGGCTATGCCGCCACCGACGCCAACAAGGACATGGGGCTACCCCAACATCGATGATTACAAGGACATGGGGCTACCCCAACATCGACGACAAAAGGGTTCTCCACTCCCGATCGCTCCTAAGAAATGGACAAAGCTCCAAAGGACTTTATGCATAACAAACCTCGCGGTTAAGTTAAAATAAAAATTTGACTGGCATGCTTCGTTAAAAGATTTTCCTTGAGGAATGAGCATTTTTAAAATTTGCCCTTTTAGCACCATAATTTTGAGAAATGAATGTTTTGTCCCCCCTTTCAAGTTGCGTTGGGCACTTAAGGGTGTGTTTTATGAAAATATGTGTTTTGTCCCCCCTTTCAAGTCGCGTCGGGCACTTGAGGGTGTGTTTTGTGAAAATATGTGTTTCTCCCCTTTCAAGTCGTGTCGGGCACTTAAGGGAGTGTTTTGTGTTAATATATGTTTTTCCCTTTCAAATTGCATCGGGCATTTGAGAGAGTATTTTGTGTCTTGATATGTTTTTTCCCTTTCAAATGGCATCGGGAATTTGAGGGAGTGTTTTTGAAGAGATTGTGTCCTTTGGCCGTCCGGCGTGACGTAAGACCATTAGGTTTTGTGAGAATGCTCTTTGGCCGTCCGGTGCGACGTAAGACCATTAGGTTTCGTTAGATTTGCCCTTTGGCCGTCCAGCGTGATGTAAGACCATTAGGCTTCGTTAAACTTGCCCTTTGGCCGTCCGGCGTGACGTAAGACCATTAGGTTATGAGTTGTCCTTTGGCCGTTCGACGTGACGTAAGACCATTAGGTTTCGTTAGATTTTCCCTTTGGCCGTCCAGCGTGATGTAAGACCATTAGGCTTCGTTAAAATTGCCCTTTGGCCGTCCAGCGTGGCGTAAGACCATTAGGTTTCGTTAGATTTGCCCTTTGGCCGTCCAACGTGACGTAAGACCATTAGGCTTCGTTAAACTTGCCCTTTGGCCGTCCGGTGTGACGTAAGACCATTAGGTTATGAGTTGTCCTTTGGTCGTCCGGTATGACGTAAGACCATTAGGTTTCGTTAGATTTGCCCTTTGGTAGTCCATAGATGGACGTAAGACCAGCTTTGTTGAAATTGACCCGGCCGTGTTTCGTAAGACCGAGTCAAGAATGTGAGCTTTGTTGAAATTAGCCTGGCCGTGTTTCGTAAGCCCAGGTTAAGAATGTAATCTAGCCCGGCCATACTTCGTAAGCCCAGGTTAAGAGTGTGAAATTAGCCCGGCCGTACTTCGTAAGCCCAGGTTAACAGGTTAAAAATATGAAAAAGTATCCTTTGGCCATCCAGCGTGACGTAAGACCATTAGGTTTTGTGGGATTATGTCGTTTTGCCATCCGGTGTGACGTAAGACCATTAGGTTTTGTGGGATTATATCATTTGGCGGTCCGGTATGATGTAAGACCATGAGGTTTTGTGAGATTGTGTCCTTTGGCCGTCCGGCGTGACGTAAGTCCATTAGGTTAGACCTATGCTTGGCAGTCCGGAATGACATAAGTCCATTAGGCTCCGTAAGATGCATCCTTGGCCGTCCGGCGTGACGTAAGACCATTGGATTTTGTCGACCCGGCCGTACTTCGTAAGTCCAGGGTAGAAAGTGAAATCGTGAAAGTACCGGCCGTACCTCGTATGTACAGGATGAAAGTTAAGACGTTATCGCCTCGGCAGCCCTTGGTAGGATGTAAGACCAGCATAGTCATGTCAGGTTAAGAAAACCTTTGTCACCAAGAGTGGTCAGGTTAGAGAAAACCTATCATTGTAACGGCAGCCCTTGGTAGGGTGTAAGACCAGTATAGTCATGATTAGGTTAAGAAAACCTTTGTCCCCAAGAGTGGCCAGGTTAGAGAAAATCTATCAATATGTCCCGGCAGTCCGGAGGGACGTAAGACCAGCCTTGTAGTCAACCCTCCGCCATGAGACAAGTTGACCAATTTGAGTAGTCGACCCTCCGCCATAAGACAAGTTGACCAGTTTGAGTAGTCAACCCTCCGCCATGAGACAATTTGACCATTTTGAGTAGTCGACCCTCTGCCATGAGACAAGTTGACCAATTTGAGTAGTCGACCCTCCGCCATGAGACAAGTTTACCAATTTGAGTAGTCGACCCTCCGCCATGAGATAAGTTAACCAGTTTGAGTAGTCGACCCTCCGCCATGAGATAAGTTGACCAGTTTGAGTAGTCGACCCTCCGCCATGAGACAACTTGACCAATTTGAGTAGTCGACCCTCCGCCATGAGATAAGTTGACCAGTTTGAGTAGTCGACCCTCTGTCATTAAATAAGTTGACCAGTTTGTGTAGTCGACCCTCCGTCATGAGATAAGTTGACAGTTACCCTCGAGACGACCCTCTCCGATAGAGCCAAGTCGATCGAATATAGCCTCTGAGCTATGCTCATCATTTGAGCCTCTGAGCCATGCCAGCCCCCTTTGGTCAACCCCCTCCGAATAGGGCCAAGTTGACCAAGCCCGGCCTTTGAGCCATGCCTGTTTAGGAAAGGATAAATGGATATCCACCTAAGGCCCATAGGTTTGAGTAGCTTTAAAATCTCTCACCCGAACTACGTTAGGCTTGATTCCCTCGAATAGGGATACATAGGAATCCTATACCTCTAGGTCCAGCCATAGAACAAATCGGCTATGCCGTCCTCCCATCAAAATGGGATGCTTATAGGTTTGAGTAGCCTTAGAATCTCTCACCCAAATCGGCTATGCCGTCCTCCCATCAAAATGGGATGCTTATAGGCTTGAGTAGCCTTAGAATCTCTCACCCAAATCGGCTATGCCATCCTCCCATCAAAATGGGATGTTTATAGGTTTGAGTAGCCTTAGAATCTCTCACCCAAATCGGCTATGCCGTCCTCCCATCAAAATGGGATGCTTATAGGTTTGAGTAGCCTTAGAATCTCTCACCCAAATCGGCTATGCTGTCCTCCCATCAAAATGGGATGCTTATAGGTTTGAGTAGCCTTGAAATTCTCTCACCCAAATCGGACAAGCCGTCCTCCCATCAGATTGGGATGCTTGTTTTATCGACAACCCCGCTTTCTTCAAAAGCGATGTTGCCGAGGGGCTCTGTAAGTACCCCAATCTGAAATTGACCTACTTAGAGGAATTCTTGGTACCATTTAGGGATAAACCAATGGGCCAGGACCTCACTAGGATAAACCTGATATTCCAGGACTGAACTGGAATTAAACTTAGAAAAATCCAGAAGCTCGCCAACTCGAGTCGTACGGATGGTTTGGGCACATGAGGTCCCTAGCCGTACGGCTATGTTGGGCACCCTCAGCCTCTATAAATTAAACCCCATGTTGATCATTTCAGGGGGGGAGAAAACGTTTTGAGAGTTGTTACTCTGCCAGTTTGAGAGCAGAAAATGAGTTATACACATATTTGAGTGATTAGAGAGGAAGATAGGCATAACCATCATAGGTGAAGCCTCATTCTCCCTATATTCTTCTTCATCTCAAACTTTCTTTTATCTTCGTTAATATTACTTGTTCATCTTGTATTATTTCTTCTTGTTCTTGAAAAGTCTTGTCCATTTCAGGCACTTTACATTTCTTGCAAGTCTTGTCCATTTCAAGCACTATATCTATATATTATACAAGTCTTGGCCTTCCAAGCTATATATATTATGATTATATATGTATATGATCCAAATCATGAGGTGATTCAAGGTTCCCTTCACACCTAGTGTGTGATTTATGGGATAAAACCTAGGATGATCATGATTTGTTACATTTCATGTTGATGTTGTTCTTGTTTGGCCATAAGAGTCATGATTGGGGGATAAAGTTTCAATCTTTATCATCCCAACCATGACGTAGCCATAAATCACCAAGTATGGGACATAAAAACTAGATCTTTGTGTTATATTTGTGTTCCTAAAGGTTTAAACTTGCATAATATGTCCATTTTGGTGGTAAAGTTTCAATCTTTATCCACCAAAATGGTCATTTTGGCCTAAATGCCATGTTCATCAACTTTTCATAAATTTCTCCAATGATTGCATTTTATCACACCCAAATCTTTGTTTTTGGGGTTCCTTTGGTGATCAAAGTGCATAGGAATGAACCTTTCAAAGTCTTGTTGTTAATCATAAACTGGAAATCAACATTCCAGTCCAGTTTCAGCAAAGATACTCTGTTTTGACTGAAACTAGACTGTTTTTTGATAAACTGTAAAAATGCCCTGGAGAGCCCTCCCCATCCGTACGGCTACTTTGGACGGGGAGGACATTTTCCAGTTTCTTCCTTTTTGACCAGAAAGTTTGCAAAATAAACCTTTTCTGTTAAAAAATTAACTGGTTTTGTGAGAATGCTCTTTGGCCGTCCGGTGCGACGTAAGACCATTAGGTTTTGTGAGAATGCCCTTTGGCCGTCCGGTGCGACGTAAGACCATTAGGTTTTGTTAGATTTTCCCTTTGGCCGTCCAGCGTGACGTAAGACCATTAGGCTTCGTTAAACTTGCCCTTTGGCCGTCCGGCGTGACGTAAGACCATTAGGTTATGAGTTGTCCTTTAGCCGTCCGACGTGACGTAAGACCATTAGGTTTCGTTAGATTTGCCCTTTGGCCGTCCAGCGTGACGTAAGACCATTAGGCTTCGTTAAAATTGCCCTTTGGCCGTCCAGCGTGGCGTAAGACCATTAGGTTTCGTTAGATTTGCCCTTTGGCCGTCCAGCGTGACGTAAGACCATTAGGCTTCGTTAAACTTGCCCTTTGGCCGTCCGGTGTGACGTAAGACCATTAGGTTATGAGTTGTCCTTTGGCCGTCCGGTATGATGTAAGACCATTAGGTTTCGTTAGATTTTCCCTTTGGTAGTCCATAGATGGACGTAAGACCAGCTTTGTTGAAATTGACCCGGCCGTGTTTCGTAAGCCCGAGTCAAGAATGCGAGCTTTGTTAAAATTGACCCGGCCGTGTTTCGTAAGCCCGAGTCAAGAATGCGAGCTTTGTTGAAATTGGCCCGGCTGTGTTTCGTAAGCCCAGGTTAAGAATGTAATCTAGCCCGGCCGTACTTCGTAAGCCTAGGTTAAGAGTGTGAAATTAGCCCGGCCGTACTTCGTAAGCCCAGGTTAAAAGGTTAAAAATATGAAAAAGTATCATTTGGCAGTCCGGTGTGACGTAAGACCATGAGGTTTTGTAAGATTATGTCCTTTGGCCGTCCGGTGTGACGTAAGACCATTAGGTTTTGTGAGATTGTGTCCTTGGCCGTCCTGCGTGATGTAAATCCATTAGGTTAGACCTGTCCTTTGGCAGTCCGGAATGACATAAGTCCATTAGGCTCCGTAAGATTCATTCTTGGCCGTCCGGCGTGACGTAAGACCATTGGATTTTGTCGACCCGGCCGTACTTCGTAAGTCCAGGGTAGAAAGTGAAATCGTGAAAGTCCCGGCCGTACCTCATAAGTCCAGGATGAAAGTTAAGAC
This sequence comes from Campanula takesimana, assembly GCA_026119855.1. NCBI lineage: Eukaryota > Viridiplantae > Streptophyta > Magnoliopsida > Asterales > Campanulaceae > Campanula > Campanula takesimana. The sequence goes on along the minus strand of JAOWBW010000064.1, from coordinate 488,013 downwards.
GTTATCGCCTCGGCAGTCCTTGGTAGGGCGTAAGACCAGTATAGTCATGATTAGGTTAAGAAAACCTTTGTCCCCGAGAGTGTCCAGGTTAGAGAAAACCTATCAATATGTCCCGGCAGTCCGGAGGGACGTAAGACCAGCCTTCTAGTCGACCCTCCGCCATGAGACAAGTTGACCAGTTTGAGTAGTCGACCATCCGCCATGAGACAAGTTGACCAATTTGAGTAGTCGACCCTTCGCCATGAGACAAGTTGACCAGTTTGAGTAGTCGACCAGTTTGAGTAGTCGACCCTCCGCCATGAGACAACTTGACCAATTTGAGTAGTCGACCCTCCGCCATGAGGCAAGTTGACTAATTTGAGTAGTTGACCCTCCGTCAAGAGATAAGTTGACCAGCTTGTGTAGTCGACCCTCCGTCATGAGATAAGTTGACAGTTACCCTCGAGACGACCCTCTCCGATAGAGCCAAGTCGATCGAGTCTAGCCTCTGAGCCATGCCCATCATTTGAGCCTCTGAGCCATGCCAGCCCCCTTTGGTCAACCCCCTCCGAATAGGGCCAAGTTGAGTAAGCCCGGCCTTTGAGCCATGCCTGTTTAGGAAAGGATAAATGGATATCCATCTAAGGCCCATAGGTTTGAGTAGCCTTAGAATCTCTCACCCAAATCAGCTATGCCGTCCTCCCATCAAAATGGGATGCTTATAGGTTTGAGTAGCCTTAGAATCTCTCAACCAAATTGGCTATGCCGTCCTCCCATCAAAATGGGATGCTTATAGGTTTGAGTAGCCTTAGAATCTCTCACCCAAATCGGCTATGCCGTCCTCCCATCAAAATGGGATGCTTATAGGTTTGAGTAGCCTTAGAATCTCTCACCCAAATCGGCTATGCCGTCCTCCCATCAAAATGGTATGCTTATAGGTTTGAGTAGCCTTGAAATTCTCTTACCCAAATCGGCCAAGCCGTCCTCCCATCAGATTGGGATGCTTGTTTTATCGACAACCCCGCTTTCTTCAAAAGCGACGTTGCCGAGAGGCTCTGTAAGTACCCCAATCTGAAATCGACCTACTTTAGAGGAATTCTTCCTACCATTTAGGGATAAACTAATGGGTCAGGACCTCACTAGGATAAACCTAATATTCCAGGGCTGAACTGGAATTAAACTTGGAAAAATCCAGAAGCTCGCCAAGTCGAGTCGTACGGATGGTTTGGGCACATGAGGTCCCTAGCCGTACGGATATGTTGGGCACCCTCAGCCTCTATAAATTGAACCCCATGCTGATCATTTTAGGGGGGGAGAAAACGTTTTGAGAATTGTTACTCTGCTAGTTTGAGAGCACAAAGTGAGTTATACACATATTTGAGTGATTAGAGAGAAAGATAGGCATAACCATTATAGGTGAAGCCTCCTTCTCCCCATCTTCTTCTTCATCTCAAAATCTCTTTTATCTTTGTTAATATTACTTGTTCATCTTGTATTATTTCTTCTTGTTCTTGCAAAGTCTTGTCCATTTCAAGCACTTTACATTTCTTGCAAGTCTTGTCCATTTCAAGCACTATATCTATATATTTTACAAGTCTTAGCCTTCCAAGCTATATATATTATGATTATATATGTATGTGATCCAAATCATGAGGTGATTCAAGGTGCCCTTCACACCTAGTGTGTGATTTATGGGATAAAACCTAGGATGATCATGATTTGTTACATTTCATGTTGATGTTGTTCTTGTTTGGCCATAAGAGTCATGATTGGGGGATAAAGTTTCAATCTTTATCATCCCAACCATGACCTAGCCATAAATAACCAAGTATGGGACATAAAGATTCGATCTTTGTATTATATTTGTGTCCCTAAAGGTTTAAACTTGCATAATAAGTCCATTTTGGTGGTAAAGTTTCAATCTTTATCCACCAAAATGGTCATTTTGGCCTAAATGCCATGTTCATCAACTTTTCATAAATTTCTCCAATGATTGCCTTTGATCACACCCAACTCTTTGTTTTTGGGGTTCCTTTGGTGATCAAAGTGCATAGGAATGAACCTTCCAAAGTCTTGTTATTAATCATAAACTGGAAATCAACATTCCAGTCCAGTTTCAGCAAAGATACTCTGTTTTGTCTGAAACTGGACTGTTTTTCTGATAAACTGTAAAAATGTCCTGGAGAGCCCTCCCCATCCGTACGGCTACTTTGGCCGGGGAGGACATTTTCCAGCTTCTTCCTTTTTGACCAGAAAGTTTGCAAAATAAACATTTTCTGTTAAAAAACTAACTGGTTTTGTCAAAACAGTCAGTTTTTCCCATTTTGAAAACACACACACACACACGCAAGCACTTTTGTTAAATAACATTAGGGAGACTCGACTTTGTCCAAGGCGGCTTGGGTGACGTGAAACTCTTCCCAAGTCGTAACCTGACCTCCGAACTAATAGAATCTCTAACCTTTTCTTTTATTGGGTTAAATAATTAACAAAAGTGGTGACTCCGTTATGTTTTGTGAGATAACCGTGTTTGGCGTTTCGCCCCCAAAACACGTCGCGTTTACCGCGCGCGGGGGCAGGATCCTTACAAGAGGAAAAACCCTTCTCTTACATCTACCCCCACTGTTGGAACAGTGAGATCAATCCACTATAATATTCTCTTCAAATAAGAGTTACAAGAATTGATAAGGCAAGTTCCTTTGAACCCCCTCTACTTAATTGACACTTCAATTAAGGTTGCTTCTTTCAAAGCGAGAAAAAGAAAATAAAAATATCACAAGTGTGTTTACAAAAGAAAATAGCTTGGCTGTTAGCTGGCTGTAAGTGGGTTGTAAGTGGGTGCAAAGAGGCACAATATTTGCAGGGGTATATGCAAATATTTAAGACTGCAGAGTGAGAGTGCAGTGAGGCTACAAAGGATTGTAAGGGTGTAAAAAGGGTGTAGAGGGTCTAAGGGGTCACTTGACAACATGCCAGTATACTCCATTATATAAAGGAGGGGATATAGCCGTTGGGGGACAAGGGTACACTAGTAGCCGTTTGGGGAACAAAGGTACAGAGAATTAATGACTTGTCTTTGACTTTGACTAACTATTTGTCATTCCTTTGTATACAGGTTGTCAAGGGAAGGGAAGGTGTATTCACACATGAACAAGCTTTAATATGAGTTATTCCAATGATTGGTAACATTGGAATAATCATTCTTCAAGGATCTGATGATGTGGGGATAGCTGTTGAAGAAGATCAGTCTTAGCTGTTGAAGCAGGGGAGCTTAGCTGTTGGGCTTGTAAGCTTTTAGCTGTTGAAGCTTATTTGTATTTATCATCTTGATAATTCATTTGAGGTAGAGGGAGTCTGTAATAGGTAGTTCTTTAGTTTTTTGGATGTATAGATGATAGGTGGATCATGTACTGACTTGACTGTTGGATTGAATGAAAACAGAGCAGCTTAGCTGTTGAGCTTTGTATTGGGCTGCCTGTGCTCAGGTCTTTTGTATACAACATATAATCAATTGAGTTTGATAATTTATTTATCAAAACATATTTACTATGATTAATTGTGAGTTAAACATAGTGAGGTGCTAACAATTTCCACCTTTTTGGTAAATAAATAAAGGTTTTGATTATGTACCTGCAAGTAAAAGTGCTAAGGGAATAGAAAAACAATGAAGAGAGACTCTTCTTGATAATATTTCTTGGCAAACAAACTGTTAATACAAGCTAAAATGTACTAAAGGAATTGATTGAAAGATAAATATTGTTCTGAACAGCTATTTCAAAACTAAGAAAAACGCACCAACTGATTTTAATCCTAGCTAGGCATTTTTGCTTCTCTCTACTGCTTTTAGCTCTTGAAGGAGTGCAGCTCTTCTCACTGGTTCGTTTCGTCTGTAGAACCATTCATTGTTCCAGTCAAGACCCATCATGTTGTTATACTGGAAATATTGGTCTTGTCTGGCTAGCAACTGGTCTTTAGTAAGAACTGGTTGATTGTAGAGAAGCCTTGGACCAATCCAAGCTTGCAATTGCTGAGGAGACATGGTTTCTTCTGACAGGGAGACCCCCATGGGATAGTCCTTGTAAAGAGATGCAAGCCTTTTCTTGGTGAATTTTGGAGGAAGGCTGGATAGAGGAGCTTGGAAGAATGAGTGTAGGGATGTTTGAGATGGTCTAGGAGGAATGGGTTGGCTGCTGGGAGGAGGAGGAGGGAAAGCTGTTTGGGTTGGCTGTTCAGGAGATGGAGGGATGGGATTGTCACCTCTTTGAATAATGAAATCAGAAATGTTGTCAAGCTTTCTAAGAAGAGAGGTTTTGAGTTGTCTGATGAGAGTGGCTGAGAATTGGTTGAAGTCAGTATAGGTGAGGTGATATTGAGGAGTGAATTTGAAAGGATCAAAGTTTGAGGGAAGGTTATCAAGCTTTGATCTGGAATTTTTATAGAATGCAGGAGGAGGTGGAGGAAGGTGATGAGGATAAATTGTAGAGATTGGAAAGATATTTTTGACAATTAAGCCAAGTATGCAGCTCTTCTTGGATAACAGAGTCCAAAAGATGGACTGAGCATATTGAATGCAAAGGGCATACACAAGGGAGGAAGGAGTGTAGAGGCATTCCTGAAGATTATTAGAAATAAGATGGGAGAAGACAAGTTCCCATTCAGCAAGGTTTAAAAAGTTAGGGGGATTGGGTAGTTTTGGAGCAGAGAAGAGGAAACAATATTGAGTGGTGATTCTGAACTTCTTCCACTCTCCATAAGCATAAAAGAGTTGGCCCCCAATGTTCCTTGCATGAACACTCATATGGGTTTTGGTCATTTCCCAAGGATTGGGGAGATTGTGAGGGTTAAGAAGAGGAGGGAGAATGGGAATAGACCTAAGCTTATTGTGAGCTTTTTGAACTTTTAGGATAGAAAAATCAATGTCACAATTAAGAGCCCAGAAGCTAGGAGTAGGCATGGAAGTGTCAAGGTCAATTTGAGGCTTAGGAGTGGATATAGAGGGAGGGATAGCTATTGAGTCAGGTTGGGGAGTAGAGGATCCACCTTGACCTTGAGATTGCCTAGCTTCTCTAATTCTCATGAACTCAAATGCTTTGACAGCTTCATCTAGAGAGAATTTGGAGGATAGCTGTTCAAAAAGTGAGGTTCTATCTTCCTCAGAAAGATTTGAAACAGATTTGTCCTTTATAACTTCAATGAGGTTTGGGTTAAGAATTGGAAGGACAGAGGAGTGAACAAGAGATATTGTAGGGAGAGGAATATGAGTAGGAGGTGAAGGAGAAAGTACAGAAGGAATTATTGTCTCAGTTGTTGGGACAGACTCAAGAACAGGAGAGTTCCCCTTTGACCTGACAGGCTGTCTGGTATAGGTGAGTTCCCCCTTAAGGGTTCAACAGATGAGAGGGTATGAGATTGTAAATGGAGAATGCCTTGAATGGCAGAAGCATGTTCAGACCTGGAAGTATTTTTAGGAAAGAAGGGAGATGAGTGCCTGAATCTTTTGGGAGTGGGGGAAGATGATCTAACAGCCCTTCTTTTAACCACAAAATGATCAGCAGAAGAAGATGAGGAGGTTACCTTATCCATATTGCTTGGTAGACCCTTAGCTGTTGGAGAGTCAGTCTCAGCTGTTGGGACAACTGGCTCAGGAGGTCCTGTACCATGCTTGGCTTTTCTGATTTCCTCAATTTGTTGTTGCAGAGATAACTGGACTCCAAATTCTTCTTCATCAATCTCCATTACAGCACTGGAGTTTTTTGACTTTTGAACCTCAGACTCTCCTTCACTTGTTGTGGCTTCATCATCAACATAAATCTGACTGGCCTTGCTATCAGCAGCTTTAATCCTTTCCCCACTTACAGTGGTTTGTTTATTACTATTACCAGGTAAATGAAGAGGTTTAGGAGGTGGATTTAGTTGATTTACTGGAAGTTGAGGAGGTGGATTTAGTTGACTCACTGGAAGTTGAGGAGGTGGAGGATGAGGGTGGTTCATCAATCTTGTTCTTCTTGCCTTTGCCTTTTACAGATATGGATTTCCTTTTTGGAATGGTCTTGGCTGTTCCTCTAGTTACCATACTGGTTACTGGAGCTTCATCAGGTCCAGGCTTAGCTGTTGGGACCCTCTTGGTTTCCTTAGCTGTTGAAGGTTTGGCTCTGGAAGACTTGGCTGTTACCTCTTTAGAACCTTTGAGAGGGATAGTTTTCATGTCAAACTTTTTGGAGATACTAAGGGGAAGAAGTTCAATCCACCTAGTGTTGAGAATGACTGGGAGGTCTTTAAGCTTCCTTGCTAGAATCCCACTCATAAATCTGAACAGATTTGGTTTGGTGGATCTCACATAGGGTTTGTGGAGAGATGGAGAAGTGGCAAGATGTAAATTTTCAAGCATCACTGTGCACCAATTCACTTTCCTTCTAATGAGACCAAGAGCAATTTTCCATTCTGCAGAGCTCAACTTGTCTAAGGAAGACTGTTTTCCACACATTCCTTTGATAACCACATCACTGAGGGCTGAATTGTTGATGGACATGTTCTTCTTCAAGATTGGTTTGTTCTTTACAGACTCATAATCAATATCTTTTTGATTGGTGAATTGCTTATAGAGAACACTGAATGTTGTATCCAAGTCTTTGCTCCAAATGTTGGTTAGAAGGCTACTATGATTTGAGATGGCATAAGTTGTATGCACATCTTCAGGTTTGATGATCATTATGACATTTTGGAATACGCATCGAATAGAACTATCTTTAAGCCTAGTTCCAATTCGATATACCTCCAAACAAGCATTCTCTAGAATTGGGTTCTGAGAAGATAACATGTTGAGAAGTCCATTGTTTTCTAGTATTTCCTTGACATAGGTTCCTACTTCACTTTCAAAGAAGTCACTTTCAATGTAATATCCATGAGATTCTTCAGAATGAGCTATTGATTTCTAGAAAAGGAAGTGAAAACAGGGGCTAGGGTTTGAAACAGAGGATGTGAAGTCGATAAGAAATTCGAAGGGGTTTATTGTTTCTGATTATATGAGGGGTATTGGAAGTAAATAGATCATGGTTTAGAAGGTCGGGACAACGGTTATATTTTGGAAGAGAGAGGCGACGTGGGGATTTAAAGGTAGCCGTTAAGGTGATATGACAGTTATCCTCTTTTACTATTTAAGTGAACAGTAAATAAAATAGAAGTAAATGTTATATCATTTATTTCCAGAAATAGCGGGCGGCTATTTAAGGAAAGTAAGGTGCTAAATATAACATAACACATTACAAATTTAATATTGACCATCACTTATCAGAATTGCCACACCTTTGTACCAATAGTATAGATTTGGTGGTCAAATCAGTTGATATTTTGGACATAAAATTTGTTCAACAGCTAAGTCTATAGCCATACCCTATTATGGACCAACATAAATTCTTTGTGTATAAAAGAAATATGCACTTAGCTGAATAATCACAATCAATTTGTTTTCTTTGTTTTTAGCTGTAGAACATATACTCAGTTCACTTCTTTGAAAAAATGGGAAGGCTTTCCTCTAAGTTTAGTCCCAAGAAAATGGCACAAACTGCTAAAAAATTGATTTTTACAATTCCTGCAGGAGAGGAGACAGAGAGGGAGAAGTTTGAAAGAGAGTATAGGTCATATACCATACAGAGTGATCATCAGTTGTATAAGGAAGTTGAACAGCTTCCTCTAGATCACCCTTTATTCTTTTTGGGTCCAAAGGATTAGACTTTCTTTGGTACCCTAGCCTTGCCACCTGATCTTCTTTTGAAGAACTGGTTAAAGGTGTTATAGTAGGACATGATTTACATCATGTAGGGTGTCAATGTAAAGGTTTGAGGAGAGGTGTATAGGTGTCCAGGATTGTATGGGCTTTGATTTCTGTAATTTGGTTGATTAAAGTGAGATTGCTGTCTGGGTTTTTGTGAGTGGTATGATGATCTAGGTGAGGAATTTTGGGACTGATAAGCATGGATTTTCCCATTGGAGTATTGCCAATTTTGTCTAGGTTGCCTAGAGTGCCTCTGCTGTCACGACCCGAAAACTAGGCTCTATTTTATTAAGTAATAAATAATTATTATTTATTTAATTGCTTATTTATTTATTTAAATTATTATTTAATTAATAATTTGTGTGTGCACTTTATGTGTCATAATAAATTATGTCTAGCATTTTGATTGGTCTTTTGTGCTAGTGTAGAGTTTTGGGGTCTTAATTGTTAGTAGGGAGTGTAAGTATTTGTGTATAGTGTAGAGGAGGGGCCTGAGTGTAAGTTTTTGGAAATAAATCCCCCTACACCCTCTCCTCTCCCTCATTCCCAACTCATCTTTCTCTCACTCCATCTCTCTCTCTCTTCCATTGCCAAAGAATGGGTAAGTTCTCTCTCACTTCTCTCTACATTTCCATCATCTTCCTCTCATTATTTCTCATTTCTTAAAACATGAATCTTGTTTAGATCGTCGATAGGATCGTAGGAAGCCAAGAAATTTCGAGTTCCGGCAACTTTGAGAAAATCCGGGTAAGTTGCTTTTCCCCCATTTTTATGTTAAAGTGTTCATATCATGTTTATATTATGCTTGATGTGTTATATTTGAAGTTTGGTTGAATTTGGAATTTATTTGGAGTTTTGGTCAAAAATGGTGATTTTAGGAATGTTGGGTTTAAATCTTGATCTTGGTTGATGAATGGTATTATTTGAGCCCCCATTCTAGTTATAAGTTGTTTTGGGTTCATCTTTATGCTTGGTGGAAGGTTAATTATGTTTGATTTTGGTTGTAGTATGAAATGGGTAAGAAAAATTGGTAGAAACCCAGATTTTGGCCGGATTTCGTCCCTCCGGGCAAGGAGGCGCGCGCACCATGTTTTGGGAGGCGCGCGCACCCTTTTCTGCTTCGAAATCGCAGCCTTCTGACCTTAGGAGGCGCGCGCATCACTTTTTCTGGAGGCGCGCGCATCCCTCCTTTTCCAGTATTGTCCGTTTTTCGTTCGATCTTCCGGAGGCCATAACTTTCTCATCCGGACTCCGTTTTAGGCGTGTAAACTATCGTTTCGAAGCTCTCTTCGAGTAATACAAGATGGTATAGGTTGTTAAGTTAAGTTATAAGTTTTATACTTCGGGATTTTATTGGGTGTTTGAGGGTAAGAGGAGTTGTATCAATCCTTTGTGATCAAGTTTTGCAAATCCATTTGAGTGACCGTGTTGAGTTGTTGTGATTATCTTTGTGATGATCATTTGGTATATGTTTGGGCATCTTGTGATGCGTTCGTGATCATGTTCTAATAAGTGTAACCTTTTGGATTCGTTTGGGGTGTTTAGAATGGGTTCGTTATGAACGGAGATAAAGCGTGAATTGGCAATTGGATACCTACGGTTTGATTAACCTTAAGATGTATTAATTCGGATTCATTATTTGGAATTCCAGGTGTGATGAGGTGGTTGAGTTCATAGTCCTAGTATATCTTTTGAGTAAATGTTTATGATCACCTTGGTAATAGTCATTGTGCTATTTGTGAGCGGCCGTTTGGGTTGTGCTCTTTATGAGTAACTTGTGAGTATCATATTTAGGATGTATTTGGTACGTGCCTTATCTTGGAATCATTATGTTTTAATGGTCAATGTTGTTGGACTCTTTTATGAGAAACTCCTTGTGCTATTGTTGTTGAACTCTTCTTGAGTAATCGTTTGCATCTTTTGTGGTGATTAATTGGTATGATTCCCTACTTTGGAATCAATGGTTGTTTATTGTGCTAGTATTTTATTACTTAGCCTTTACTTGAAAGTCCAGCTGGTATTTTGTGTGTGTTTGGGCGATGCGAAACATTATGATGGCACGACCAAGTCCATTGTGATGTTGACCATTGTTTTGCCCCCTTATTACCCTCCTCCAGATTGGCCTTGGATGTGAGAAGAGCTAGCTCCTTTGTGTGCATTTTAGCTTTACTTGGAGCATGACTTTGTGGCATGTCTCCCGTCCTTTGTGACACTTCATTTGGTTATTGGTTCCGGTACCGGGTTTCTCTTCAGCTTTTATGCTACTATGAAGATGGTTTGTTGATCGATGGGTTGATCGGTCGCTTCTGACCGGGGTTTTCTCTTCGGCTTTCATGCTATTATGAAGATGATGATTGGTTGATTATTGAAGCTGCGCAGCGATCCTTTATTTGGATGTACCAGTTTGGAAAACCTTGGCTATGTATCCACTTATGAGTGTTTATTTCAGCTTTATGTGTTGCTTGATGAGCTGGTCGTTATTTCCAACCGGTATGGGACGGTTGGCGATAGGGAGCCTCTCATTTGTTGTTATATGTTTATTTATATGATTGATTATCGGATGTTACCGTTCGCCAGCATGTCACTTATTATTCCGCTGCTATCTGTCTTATGTTAATTGCTATTGGTCATTGCATATTAGCATGTCATGTAGTTGCATTAGTAACTTACTGAGATTTTATCTCACCCCGTTATTTCCATCTTTGTTTTCCTTAACCCCCCCCCAGGAGGAAAAGGATTAGGATTCGCGGATCGAGGAGGATGTCGAGAGGATTGAGATATTGGGGCAGGTTGTTATGGATCGGTTTACATTATTTAAATGTATAACCTTTTGGGGATAGTGTCACCATTATTGACGTCATTAAGAATTGTATATTTATTCTTTTGAGTATAAGCTGTGGAGCTTATGTTGGTTGTACATTGTTGATTTAAACTTGGATTTGTAAAACCTTGTGTTATCATCTTTTGGTTCAAAATGGAATTTTTAACTTCTATATTTTAGAGTTTTGGTTTTAAGTCGACGTCCAGCTCGCGATCTCGGGCCGCGGGGTTCGGGGTCGCGACATCTGCTGTCTAACCTGTTTTGGCTGTCCAGTTTGCCTTGGCTGTTCAGCTTGTCTTGGATGTTCATCTTGTCTTGGCTTTCTGGCTTGTCTAGGCTTTCTAGGCTTCTGTTCTTTCTTCTTTTTCTGAGATTTAATATCATCAGTTCTAGTGGAAGCTTGAGAATTAGGAATTTTGGGAGAATCCACTTTTAATTTACTCTCCTTACTTCTCTGTTTATACACATCTTCCTTTGTTTGAATAGGGTAAGATGGTTTCTTGGTAGAGAATGAGTTGAGACTTTGCAGAATCATAGTCTCAACAGCTCTATCACCAGTAGGTGGAGTGTAGGTTTTGAGTGTGGGATTTTCAGCTCCTATTCCAGATCTGTCCCCATGATGTCTTTGATTAAGTGATACATGGATAAAGCATTGCTTGATTTGTTCCAGGAATTAATTTTGCTTTTTAAGGCATTGTTTTCTTCCTTCAAGGTACTCATTTCCTGTTCATTATCCTTTTGGTACTCAGAACAATCAGTCTTAGCTGTTGAGCTAAGTATGTCATTTTTAAGTTTTTGACATTTGTCATCTAGATCCTTTTTGGTGGTTTCAAGGTTAGTGTTTAGAGATTTGAGATTTCCAATGGTTTTTGATTGCTCAAGGTTTTCAGTGATGAGGGCAGCAAAGCTAGAGTCTTGTTTCTTCTTTTGAATCAAGAGGGTGCAAACTAAATTTTTAAAACTATCAATGTTAAGAGAGTTAAAGTTATATACCTCTTTGAGTTCCTCAGCAGCAGCTACGGCTTCTAGGTCCTCTTCATTATCTGAGTCTTCACATTCCTGTCCAACCAAACATAGTAATGCTTCTTCTTCCTCACCATTTGAGTCTGATGAATCAAATTCTTCATCACTAAACCTAGATGAATCATCAAGCATGACTTTTTCTTTATCTTTGTCATTCTTATCCTTGACACAATTGTAGAAATTGCACCTAGAGCTATGAATAACTTCTTTAGAGTAAGTCATTCTTTTTGAATTTTCTCTTGGTTTCTTAGGTTCTTTACAATCTGCAGCATAGTGATCTAGTTTACCACAGTTGTAACACTCAATGTTCTTTTTAACAACTTCTTGCGTTGGGTTGGATGGGGAAGGTCTATATCTTCTATCAAAAGCTTTCTTTTGATGTTTCATGGCATTTCTGATAGCCATGGAGATAAGGCTTGGGATGTCTTCTTGAGAGATAGGTTTAGATTCTTGTTTAGGGGTTATGTTCAGTTTTTGTAGGGCATTGATAACAAGGGTGTCAATGTCCTGTTGGGAGAACTGTTTCTGGGTTTGCTCTTGAGCTACAAGGGCAAGGGTTTGAGATATTGTGGATGCTGGTTTAATTTTGATCATTCCTTCTAGTTCATAGGCTTCAAGCTTACCAAAGTACTGTTCTATGGTCATACTACTCCATTCAGCTCCTTCTCTAATGGGAAGGGAAACTTTCTCATACTCTTGAGGGAGATTAGAGTAGATTTTTAAGCATAGGTCAGATTGTTTAAAGGTTTTGCCATGGTCTGAAATGGCTCTTACAAGATCTTCAAATCTTGGTCTTGCAGCACTCACTTTCTCTCCAGGATAGAATTTGAAGTTGTCTAACTGTCTTAATAAGTTATACAGATTCTGAGTTCTAACACTGGTGTGTTTAGTGAACTTGGTGTTAATTAGTTCCCATGCTCCTTTAGCACTTGGTACTTTAGCTATTTCTTGAGCTAGGGAGTCATTCACACTTTTCTACAGAATATTTTTAACTTTTAAGTTAGCAGTCATAAGTTGTCTTTGAGCATCAGTCTAGTCTTCAGGAGATTTGGTTTTGCTTCCTCCTCCATTAGCATCTGCTTGAGTGGGAGGTTCAACTTCATTTTCTAGGACATACCAGTTCCATATGCAATTAGCATCTAGATAGGTTTTAATTTTTGAGGAATAAATCTCAAAAGATCCACAATCATCAATGTGTGGAATGTCCTTTTCATTGTTTCTTCTTGGTTGAGGCATGGTGGGTTGAATGGATCTTTCACAAGTTGTTAGACTCTATATGGTGAATCCAAGCTCTGATGCCAATTGAAAGGCGCTGTTTAACTAAATGAACACAATAATTAAAACTTGGACAGCTAACTGTTTGAGGTTAGCTGTTGATGAATAATAAATAAAAGAAATGTGCAGCGGAATAAAAAATGAATAAATAAATGAAAGGACAAGGTGTATGTGTGTGTTAGTGTAGAGACAAGAGTGTACAGAGTATTTTAAAGCGGTTCAGAGGCAAAACCCTTCTCTTACATCCACCCCCACTGTATGAACAGTGAGATCAATCCACTATAATATTATCTTCAAATAAGAGTTACAAGAATTGATAAGGCAAGTTCCTTTTAACCCCCCTCTACTTAATTGACACTTCATTTAAGGTTGCTTACTTCAAAGCGAGAAAAAGAAAATAAAAATATCACAAGTATGTTTACAAAATAAAATAGCTTGGCTGTTAGCTGGCTGTAAGTGGGTTGTAACTGGGTGTAAAGAGGTGTTTGGGGTAGATTTTTAACTGTTCATAGCATCTTGAACCAGCATGTCCATTCTGTGTCCTGAATCAACATCTTGAGCCTTCAAGTTGCTCACGGAACTGAACAGCACTTACAGGTAACCGTATTTTGCTTGTTTATTTGATAAGCCTCTATCTCCTATTTTTCAGGGACGCGAATGACAGATAGGACACGACTCATAAACAACATGTGACTAAATCAAGACTCAAAGACTAAGTCAAGCTCATCTCCTATCAACAGCAAAGGGATAAGAGACTAACTAACTGGCCGAGAATTATAGGAGCAACCTTCAATCCGTTAGCTATTGTGTAGTATAAATAGAAATGATAAACACTTGTAACAACACATGCCCACAAGTTGTTCAAGGGATTTCCTCGTTAAACTCTTGTGTTCATTTTATTCTCGAGTTTTCTTACTATTATATTCCATTGTGCCCAATAATCTTACTTGAAGTTGAATTGCAAAATTTGACCAAAACAATTTGGCGCCGTCTGTGGGAACTTTGGTCTTATAATTGTCAAAGGAATTCGAGATGTCGACTGCATTGTCTTCAACCATGACATCAGTTGGTTTGATGGCAACTGTGGGGACAATTCCAGCCTCATCAGCTGTGATATCTTCAACTCAGAGCATTGGAGGTGTTTCAAGACCGATCCAGATTCAGGATGGATCATCCACTGCCGCAAATCAAGAGATCCCTATTGACATCGCTTCCAACTTGACTTCCATGCTACGTGAAGTCAGGAACCAGATTCAAGTTCAGAATGATACCTCTACTATGTTGATGAATCAAGTTTCCAGGTTGCAGCGTGAGGTGTCTTCTCTTCAAGGTGGTACAGGGGCGGTGCAACCAACCAGCTTCCCTAGCATTTTCAAATCTATTGCTCCAACTACACCTTCCAATCTGTACTCTCCATATCAACCCAGAAGGCTTACTTTCGGGGCTGACATTGCTGGGTCATCTGGATTTGGTGGGATTACGCCAACTACCAACCTGACCACCAACAGCACGATAGTCAATCCTGAAACTGTTACTCCAACCTCAGCTACATTTGTGACTCCTACTTCGATGGCGCACACCTTCCAATCTGTACTCTCCTTATCAACCCAGAAGCTTGCTTTCGGGGCTGACATTGCTGGGTCATCTGGATTTGGTGGGATTACGCCAACTACCAACCTGACCACCAACAGCACGATAGTCAATCCTGAAACTGTTACTCCAACCTCAGCTACATTTGTGACTCCTACTTCGATGGCGCACACCTTCCAATCTGTACTCTCCATATCAACCCAGAAGGCTTACTTTCGGGGCTGACATTGCTGGGTCATCTGGATTTGGTGGGATTACGCCAACTACCAACCTGACCACCAACAGCACGATAGTCAATCCTGAAACTGTTACTCCAACCTCAGCTACATTTGTGACTCCTACTGCGATGGCGACAGGGAGTCTTAACCCTCAATTTGAATTCGATTATCTTAATAATTGTCAAATTGCTGCTGCTAACAATGATGCAGGTAGCTTGCTTAGCCGTCAAATGCAGGAGTTGAAAGAACTAGTCATGAATGTACCAGGGATGATTATGCCACACAACCAGGCGTCTCCAACATGTTACAATGAATCTCGCTTCGCTCCGGCCATAGCCAACGTGGTTATACCGAAGTAGTTCAGTCCACCCCACATGAAGCAATACGATGGGACAACAGACCCAGCGGAACATGTTGCATTGTATCAGGAGAAGATGGATGTGGTCCACATTCCACCACAGTTCAAGGAAGCATGCTTTTGCAGGGGTTTTGGTTCAACTCTTACAGGAGCAGCTTTGAGATGGCTTATTAGCCAACCTTTGGGTTCCATTGGATCATATGCTCAACTTATCAACCTGTTCACTAATCAATTTTCATGTAACAGGGTGTTCGAGAAACTGACTAGTGATCTATACAGGGTGGTCCAACAACCTGACGAGCCGCTTAAAGACTACCTAAGCAGGTTCAACAGGGAGGCGGTGAACATCTCTAACCTAGACACTGTAACTGCTATTGAAGCCTTCAGGATGGGACTCAAGAAGGACTCTCCTTATTATGATGACCTAGTAATGACACCATGCAAAAGACTGGATGAGGTCAGAACCATAGCTTCCAAATTCATCAGGTTGGAAGAAGACAAGTTGCTCCAAGATAAAGCAACCAAGAAGAGTGCGACCCCAGAACATTCTAGTGGCAGGACAGATTCATCCCATTCTGGTAGCAAGATGGAAACATCTCATGCTAGATCTAATAGGGGCAAACCCTACTCTAAACCTGACTCTTCTAGAATTCATGTTGTTGATGTTAATGATGAGGAGGATGATTCTTCCTATCCTAGAATTGATGACTAATGTTTCTCTGTTGATATCGCAGGATTGATCAATGCCATGGACAACCTGGGTGAGAAAGCAAGATGCCCAAGAAGGCAGACAAGCCTTCGATTGGAAAGACAAGTCCAAGTGGTGCGCCTATCATGAAGACTTTGGGCACACTATGAGAATTGTATTGCACTCAGGAAGGAGATCAGCTACTTGTTGTCCAAAGGTCTCCTCAAAGAACTACTTGGTAGAAGGCAGAGACGCACTGAAGATCGTGATGGCAACCAGGAGAAACAACCTGAGAACCCACCACCTCATCCACCTCCAACCAGAGTGGTTAACATGATCAGTGGTGGGTCGGATATATGTGGTACAACCTATTCAGCCGCCAAGCGTCGTACTGCAGATGCGAAGGAGGACAGGTCTTATTTGCCTTCAAGATCCATGAACAAGGCGAAGGGGCAGGAA
Organism: Campanula takesimana; assembly: GCA_026119855.1. Lineage (NCBI taxonomy): Eukaryota > Viridiplantae > Streptophyta > Magnoliopsida > Asterales > Campanulaceae > Campanula > Campanula takesimana. Next base: position 471,831 of record JAOWBW010000064.1, on the reverse strand, counting down.
ATCTCTTTTGATGAGGATGATAGGGTCAGCATCCAAGATCCACATCATGATGCCTTGGTAGTGAGTCTTCAAGTTGCAAACTGTTTGGTGAGACACATCTTGATCGATAATGGAAGTTCAGTTAACATCGTGACAACTGATGGTTTGAAAGGAATGGGCATCCCACTTGAGAATGTGACTAAGAATTCATCCGTCTTGGTTGGATTCAGTGGTGAGACAAAGCACACGTTTGGGGAGATTACTTTCCCAGTATATGTTGAATGGATTAATTCTATGGAGAAGTTCTGTGTGATAGAGTGTCAGTCATCTTATAACATCATCCTGGGCAGGCCATGGATTCATAGCGTGAAATCTGTACCTTCAACATACCATCAGTGCCTCAAGTTGCCAACACCTTGGGGAGTAGTCAAGGTTTCAGGAGATCAGCAGACTGCTAAGGAATGTTATAAGGTGTCCATAAAGGCAGCAAGTAGTCCTAGGCAAGCATAGTAATTACAGAGAAAGGCACGGGATGTACTTGAAGCAGCAGAGTTTGATATTAAAGAGGTGCAACTTGATCCTTCTAATCCCGATGTCAAAATTCTTATAGGCGCAGACTTACCTCCCGTTATAGAAGGAGAGATCATTGAGTTTCTGAGGAGCAGGATGAAATGCTTTGCTTGGAAGCACGAAGATATGACTGGAATCAGCGAGGATGTTATCACCCACAAATTGAACATTGACCCAAATGCCAAGCCTGTCCAACAGAAAAGAAGAAAATTTGCTCATGAGCGTAATCAGATTATCAGAGAAGAAGCAGAGAGGTTGCTAAAGTCCAAGATGATCAGAGAGGTTGACTATCCTAAATGGTGGGCCAACGTGGTGGTTGTAGAGAAGAAGAATGGGAAATGGCGAGTCTGTGTAGACTTTACAGACTTGAATAAGGCGTGCCCTAAAGATCCGTTTCCCTTGCCTCACATTGATGCCCTAGTGGATGCAACAGCTGGCCATGAGGTCTTGACGTTTATGGATGCTTCTTCAGGATTTCAACAGATTCAGATGGAACCTTCAGATCTGGAAGACACATCATTCATTACTCCAGATGGTATATATTGCATTATTTCCATGCCTTTTGGATTGAGGAATGCAGGGGCAACCTACCAGAGACTAGTCAACATGATGTTCAAGAACCAGCTTGGAAAGACTATGGAAGTATACATTGACGACATGGTGGTGAAGTCTAAGTGTATTGAAAACCATGCTCGAGATCTAAAGGAAGCTTTTGACATCCTGGAGGCATTCAACATGAAGCTAAACCCATCGAAATGCAACTTTGGTATTAAGGCTGGAAAGTTCCTTGGCTACATGGTGACCAAAAGGGGCATTGAAGCAAGTCCAAAACAGATCAAAGCCATCATCAACTTAGAGTCTCCAAAGAGTATTAAAGAAGTACAGAGGCTCACAGGCAAAGTTGCTGCCCTAACCAGGTTCATCTCCAAGTCGTCTGACAGATGCAAGTTGTTCTATGACGTTTAAGGAAAAATAAGTTGTTCCAGTGGACGAAAGAACATGAAGCAGCCTTCAAACAGCTTAAAGATTACTTGGCGACTCCACCTCTACTTTCCAAACCAGAAACAGGTGAAGCTTTGTGCCTGTATCTCTCAGTATCAAAAAATGCAGTCAGCGCAGTCTTGGCAAGAGAACAAGATGGAACACAACTCCCTGTTTATTATGTAAGTAAGTCTCTTTTAGATGTAGAAACCAGGTACTCCCATCTTGAGAAACTTGTTCTTGCTTTAATAACTGCTTCTATTAAGTTGCGCCATTATTTTGAAGTTCATCCTATTATCGTGAGGACTAACTATCCTGTCAGGAACGTGATGAGAAAACCTGAGATGTCAGGCAGGATGGCAAAATGGTCTGTGCAACTTAGTACATATGATATTCAGTATGAAGCAGGACTGCGATCAAGTCACAAGCCCTAGCTGACTTTGTGGCAGATTTCAGTCCCAACCTTCAACCTGAAGTAGAACTCGAAGTCCAACAACTTGAAGGTTCAGACTCTCCTAGATTTTGGACACTTTTTACAGATGGAGCATCAAATATAAGGGGCACAAGTTTGGGTATAGTCTTGAGATCCCCCCAAGGAGAACTGATTCCACAAGCTATAGCTTGTGAGTTCAAGGCGACCAATAATGAGGCTGAATATGAAGCCCTCATCATGGGTTTGCTCACTGCTGTAAGTTTGAATGTTAAATGTCTTAATGTTTATAGTGATTCCTTGTTGTTGGTTAACCACTTCAATGGATCTTATACATCAAAGCATAGTAGGATGTCAAGTTACCTGCAGCATGTTAAATCCTTGGCTGGACAATTTGAAGAATTAACTTTCCAACAAATCCCAAGAGATGAGAATGCTGAAGCTGATGCACTGGCCAACCTAGGATCAAGTTACAGGAGCATGTTGAACACTGCCATACCTATAATCCACATCCTGCATCCTGCAATTGATCAATCAGAAACAAACCAAGTTGAAGACCAACCTGATACGTCGGCTAGCTTCTCGAGTAAAGAGGCATCTTGGACACTGCCCATAATAACATTTCTGCAGGATGGAACAGTGCCACAAGGTGTAAAAATGCAAAAGCTTTCAGGATAAAGGTATCTAGATTTATATTAATTGATAATATACTCTTTCGTAAGTCATTTACAGGTTTGTACATGAGGTGTCTAGAGCCACAACAAGCTGAACAGGTCTTAAGAGAGCTACATGAAGGTGAATGTGGCAATCATTCTGGGGGCAAGTCACTATCCTCCAAGGCATTGAGATCAGGATATTATTGGCCAACTATGCGCCAGGATGCAATTAATTATGTTCATAAATGTGATGCTTGTCAGAGACATATCAACATCTTGCACCAACCTGCCGAACCACTTCATCCTATACTATCACCTTGGCCCTTCATGCAGTGGGGAATGGACATTGTTGGAAAGTTTCCTAAGGCACCCGGGGGTAAAGTATTTATGTTAGCTTTGACTGATTACTTCTCAAAATGGATCGAAGCTGAAGCCTTCGTTCAAGTTAGAGATAAAGAAGCAATTTTGTTCTTGAAAAGAAACATTATCAGCAGGTTTGGAGTCCCTTCAAAAATTGTTTTTGATAATGGTTCTCAATTCATCAGCAAGAAAACTCAAGACTTTTGCACAAGGTGGGGAATCAAGCTGATTACTTCTACACCGGTACATCCTCAAGCTAATGGACAAGCAGAATCAAGCAACAAGTTGATTGTGAAAAACTTGAAGAAACGTTTAGATCAAAAGAAAGGAAGATGGGCTGAAGAGTTGCCACTAGTACTATGGGCAGATAGGACAACTCCAAAGAATGCAACCGGTCAAACTCCCTTCTCCTTGGTCTATGGGACTGAAGCCGTACTTCCAGTAGAATTTTCTATCCCAACATCTAGATATGGTTTAATGACCCCAGAGGACAACCAGATAATACTTGCAGAAGATCTTGACACTATTGATGAGCTAAGAGATTTGGCCAAGATCAGGATGGCAGCCTATCAACAGAGGATTGCCAAATCTTACAACAAAAATGTGCGCATTAGGAGATTTCAAATTGGAGACATGGTGCTCAGAAAAGTTTTTCAGAATACAAGGGAACTGAATGCAGGCAAACTTGCAGCCAAGTGGGAAGGGCCCTACCTTGTTGATGCAGAAGCTGGTAAAGGTGCATATTGGCTCTCCACCTTGGATGGCATTAGAATACCAAGGAGTTGGAATGCAGTCAATCTTAAAGCTTATTACATGTAAGTTGTAGCTTGGCCACTCAATTCCAAAGATCAGGTATGGTTTATTTGAGCTTTATTTCAATTTTGTTATTTCAAATTATTAATCTATCTTGAACACTTACTAACTTAAGCTTCGGAGGGGTGTTAGCCAAGATAACACCTGTTGATAGTGGTGCCCTAGGCACGTTAATAAACGTTGTAATTGTTATCATTTATTTCATATCAATAAAGAGATGTTTTGATTATTATTATTGTTCATGTTTACTTATAATAATCTCCGTCCCTAGTACTTGTTAAGCACTAGCATAAAGGCTAAATGATCATGCGATGATCATGTTAGATTATGGGTACTTGTTTGGAACAAGGTACTGGACATGACCCGCTGTATGAGATTTATGTCATGGTCTATGTCGAACATATATCTCATATTAGTTATGTCCTTTGAATCCTTAGACATGAAGTTATTATAGTCTTCCACTTGATGAACATTATGTTTGACATATTCAAACGCTACCTTTAACCGGGAAGTTATAAAGGGTATGATTGGCATAATCGGATTCACGTAGGGAAGAATAATAAGCTTTTGTCCCTCTTCGGAGAGATGTCAAGCTTGGGCCTCTCGTAGGAATGGTGTTGATGAAATGTTGGCCAGACTCAAATGAATTGATTGGATCAATGGCATTTGGATTATCAACATATTCGGAATCGATAAAGTATTGAACAAAACAAGTTGACTGTTTGACCATGACTTGTGTTCAATGACGTCGAGGACAAAGGGATTATGACATATTCTAAAGGAATGCGAACTTGTATCTAGTTATACTATTTGGGTAGGTATGACGGTTTGCTAGAACCTAATCATATCTTATGGTTTCATGTTTGAACCCATTGCCAACTTAGTATAATCCTAGAGGGTCACACACAATAGAACGAATCTTTAAAAGGACTAGATTGGAATTTTGGAAATTCTGGACAATCTGGGGAAGTGGGCGACCGCACAGTGTGGACTGGGCGGCCGCACACTTAGCTCAGATTTGTACCAGTTTGTTTCAGATAGTTGTGCGACCGCACAGTGTATTCTGGGCGGCCGCAAAGTACTGTCGGCTGGCACTTTCCTAATTCGATTTGGAATGTCTTTTGACACAAGGTTCCTATTTGGAATAAGTCTTGCTTGTGTATAAAAGGATGATTTCGGCCAGAACTTCAGTGATAGCCTTTTGTGAGTCTCCAAAGAGTTTGAGAGAGGTTTTACTTTGTTCTAAGACATCCTTGGTCAAAGAACAAAATAATACACAAGAGAGAAAATTCCATATAGTTCAAATTCATTGTAAAAACGTGTTTCACAATTTGGTCTAGCAACCAAGATCAAAGAAGTTCCTTTGATATTCGTTCGAAGTGTGGATACCGCTAGAGGGTGAAAATCATCATCTTCAAAGTTCGTGTTCAAGCTTTGTGATCGTGATCAAGTCTTCAAATCTCCACCAAAGACCAAGAGAAAATTTAATAGCCATCAAGGGTTAGTTTTATCCTATATTCATGTTATTGTATTTGATTTAATCATATGAACGGATCTATGGGCTTTGGGTTTCAAAATTTTAAATGCTAAATTCCGCTGCGCATGTTACTACGAAACCCAACAGTGGTATCAGAGCCCCGTTCATGTTGATTATTTCAATACCTATATCATGTTATGTGTATATAAATTGTTTATGTGCCTAGCATGATATGAATATTGGAATATATGATGCTTATGTGTTTTGTGATTTTATGTGGTTTATTGTTTTGCAACTTTAAATCGCATAACTCAATCGCAATAAATAAATTATGGTGGATTCAGAATTGTTGATTATTAATTTTTGATTGGATCAAAGTTTTAATAATCGGGGAAAAACGATTTTGAGACAAAATTTTCGAACTTGAAAATTCTGCACCTTCTGATGGCCATGGGCGACCGCACAGAAGATTCTGGGTGGCCGCACAATTTTTTGGGCGACCGCACAGATATTTTTGGGCGGCCGCATAAAGGGATCAGAAGGTCTGATTTTGGTCAAAAACAGAATCTGGAATTTTTCGAAAAATTCAACAAAACCAGTAACAGAACCAGTCCAGACTTGCTAATCTGGAATGGGTTTTGGGTAGTTGGTTTGTGTGTGGATTTTGGGGTTTGATTTTCCTATTTATTTTAGTCTTGTGATTCTAAGATTGGTTCAAGGTTTGGATGGCTAATCTGCGTTCATCGAGATTGTGTTTCCCAAACCTGATCGCAATCAAAGTTTCAAAGATAAAACGAAGTTAGAATTATGAAGAGTTCATAATTGCTAAAATTGAGAAACAAAGTTCTTGATTCAATGATTGGAGATCCATGTGGAATTGTGAATGCAATTGGCCTACGTTCATCGAGACCATCTATTGCTTAGTTTCGGCCACATGGACTACTTTCTTGGTTTCTTGAATTAGTGCGGGATTGTGGTTGCCTAATGGCTTAGTTCGACCGCACTTCTTGTTGTCTTGATTTGGAGATAATAACCAAAGTTGAAATAGTCTCATCCTCATAATTATAGAGAAACTAATGACACATAAATATCATTCTTAAATTAATGGAGATTAATTTAGTGGCTAAACTTGATGTGTGACATGTTTATATTATGTTCTCATAAATATGTTATATGCTATATGTGATGAACCTTCAAAGAAAGTTTTAAGTCTTTTATTGCCATGCCATGATTAAAACACTTGTTAGTACATGAGTGATTTTAATGTAGATTCGCCCTAGCGAGATGCATTAAATTTGTTTATGTATGAGCATGATAGATAGTGTGGGCACGACCTAGCGGGTAGGGATGGCCAAAACCGGTTCCGGACCCGGTTCCGGTTCGGAACCGCCGGTTCCGGTTCGCCATATATGTGACCCTGAACCGGCCCGCGCTTACCCCGGTTCCGGTTCCGGTTGGCACAATCCGGTTCCGGTTAGGCTCCGGTTCCGGTCCCCGCCTTTAAAATTATTGAAAAACAAGGGATTTTCGGTACGGTTACGGTTCCGGTCCGGTTCGCCATTTATGTGACCCTGAACCGGCCCGGATGCCTTGCGGTTCCGGTTTGTCCGGTTCCGGTTTCCTCCCCGGTTTGCTCCGGTTCCGGGCTTTTCCGGTCCGGTTCCGGTCCGGTTTTACGGTTCCGGTCTGGTTCCGGTCCGGTTTGGCCATCCCTACTAGCGGGACACATTAACTGTGCGTTTAAAATGGTTAGACTTAATTGGGCGTCAAAACAGTTTTGGGCCTAGGCAAAGATGAGGTTTAACATGCTTTTTGAAATTTGATTTCTTAAAGAATCTCATAAAAGGAACTAAGAGTCATATGAGATATGATTGACAAGAGTTGTCTACCTAATTAATTTGATTTTGTGTAATCCGCCTTAGCGGACTTGAAATTAAATTAAAGTTGGATCTTAACCCATTTAAATTATATTATACATTGGATGTATAAGAAGGTTATATAATTTAATGGGAGTATTTTCATTTGAAAAATACATTATTTATTTCTTTAATGAAAAAAATTGGTACTTATTAAATTTTGGAAATTTTGCATATCTGTAGACAATGACTAATAACACTCAATCAATATCGTTGCGATCGATCCTTGAGAAGGATAAGCTCGAAGAGAATGGTACCAACTTTATGGATTGGATCCGTAGCATAAGAATTGTTCTTAGGCAAGAAGATAAGTTGTACATTCTCGATGGGCCTCTCCCCGCTGAACCACCGCCTACTGCCCCTAGGGTAGAAAGAGACAATTACAAGAAACATCGTAATGATTGATGTAAGTTGTCTCATGCTTGCTGCTATATGTTCAAAACTCCAACAAAGTTTGGAACATTTGGAAGCCTATGAGATAGGCGTGGAGTTGAGAACCATGTTTCAAGAGCAAGCTAGGCAAGAGAGGTACAAGACTATTGTTGCATTCACTACTAGTAAAATGAATGAAGGGCAACAAGTGAGTCCTCACTTTCTTAAAATGAAAGGTTATGTAGAGCACCTTGAGAAACTTGGCTATCCAATCCCATTGGAGCTAGCCACGGATCTCACTCTTAATTCATTGCCTAAAAGTTATAATCAGTTTGTAATGAATTATAACATGCATGGAATGGATAAGAATCTCTCTGAGTTGCATGGGATGCTCAAAACTGCAGAGATGAAAATTGTGGAGAAAGGTTCTCCCGTGCTCTTGGTTCATGATGGGAAGAAGGCTAATGCCAAAGGAAAGGGTAAGAAAGTTATCAAACCCAAAATAAGCAAGGCAAAGGTTGCCAAAGCTTCTGAGGCAAAACCCGATTCACAAAAGGATGCAATCTGTTTCCATTGTCAAGAAATTGGTCAATGGAAACGTAATTGCAAGGCTTTCTTGGAAGAGCAAAAGAAGAAGAAGAGCAGCAAGGCTGCGTCGACTTCAGGTATCTATATGATAGATATTCTCCTTTCTACCACTGATTCTTGGGTATTGGATACCGGATGTGGTTCTCACATTTGTCTAAATGTGCAGGGACTAAAGAATAGGAGACTGCTTAAAGAAGGTGAAGTAGATCTACGCGTGGGGAATGGAGCAAGAGTTGCTGCATTAGCCGTAGGGACTTATGAAGTCACTTTACCTTCCGGATTAATCCTTGTTTTGAACAATTGTTATTATGTTCCGGATTTAAGCAGAAATATTATTTCAATTTCTTGTTTGGATAATGAAGGTTTTAAGTTTCTTATTGAGAATAAGAAATTTTCTATTTATTTAAATGATGTGCTTTATGGTATTGCTAATTCATTTAATGGCCTTTATATCTTGGATGTCAAGAATGAAAATAATGACAATGTCTATCATGTAAATAAGAAATCTAAACCTAATGATGTAAATCATACCTATTTATGGCATTGTCGTCTTGGTCATATTAATGAGAAGCGTATCTCAAAACTCCACGGGGACGGACTTTTAGGTTCATGTGACCTCGAGTCATATGATACCTGTGAGTCGTGTATTCTTGGAAAAATGACTAAGACACCTTTTACCAAGTTGGGTGAAAGGGCAAGCGACTTATTGGGGTTGATACATTCTGATGTATGCGGACCATTAAGTAGCAATGCTAGGGGAGGATTTCAATACTTCATAACCTTCACTAATGATTATAGTAGATTTGAGTATGTTTACCTAATGAAACATAAAAGTGAAGCATTTGAGATATTTAGAATATTTCAAAATGAAGTAGAAAAACAACTTGGCAAAAGTATCAAGGCACTTCGATTATATCGTGGTGGAGAATACTTGAGTCAAGAATTTGATGATCATCTAAAGAATTGTGGAATAGTTTCACAATTGACTCCACCCGGAACACCACAATGGAATGGTGTGTCTGAGAGGAGAAATCGGACTTTGTTAGACATGGTTCGATCAATGATGAGTCAAGTTGATCTTCCAATATCCTTTTGGGGTTACGCCCTAGAAACCGCTGCTTTCACACTAAATCAAGTTCCAACTAAATCGGTTCCAAAGACTCCATATGAGATGTGGAGTGGAAAGAAACCTAGTTTGTCTTTCATGAGGATTTGGGGTTGCGAAGTTTATGTCAAGAGACTTATCTCCGACAAACTAGCACACAAATCTGATAAATGTATTTTCGTGGGATATCCTAAGGAAACTAAAGGATATTACTTTTACAACCGAAAGGACAACAAAGTGTTTGTTACCCGAACTGGTGTCTTTCTAGAGGAACAGTTTCTCTCTAAAGAAATCAGTGGGAGTAAAATAGATCTTGAAGAAATTCGAGACCCGGAAAATAACATTGAACCAACAGTGGAACGGGAACAAGAACCACAAGGAGTTGTGGAACCTGTTCAAGATACACAAGTAACTCGCAAATCTAGTAGGGTACGATCCGAGCCCGAGAGATATGGATTTCTCGTAACGGATAGTAATGAGGTATAAATCATTGAGAATGATGAACCGTCAACCTACCAAGAGGCGATGTCTTCTCCTGATTCGGATAAGTGGCTTGGAGCCATGGAATCCGAATTACAATCCATGCAAGACAATCAAGTTTGGAATTTGATTGATGCGCCCGAAGGTGTAAAAACCATAGGATGCAAATGGGTCTTCAAGAAGAAGACTGACATGGATGGGAAGGTGCATACTTACAAAGCTAGGCTTGTAGCGAAGGGTTATAGGCAAGTTCATGGTATTGACTATGATGAGACTTTTTCACCCGTAGCAATGATCAAGTCTATAAGAATTTTGCTTGCCATTGCCGCATATCATGACTATGAAATATGGAAAATGGACGTCAAAACCGCTTTCCTAAATGGAAAACTTCAAGAGGATCTGTATATGACACAACCAGAAGGTTTTGAACAAGATTCTAAGATATGCAAATTGCAAAGATCCATCTATGGATTGAAGCAAGCTTCAAGGAGTTGGAATCTCCGTTTTGATGAATCGGTCAAAGAGTTTGGTTTCATCAAGAACGAAGATGAGCCTTGTGTATACAAGAAGATTAGTGGGAGCATAGTGCTATTCCTTATTTTATATGTGGATGACATATTACTCATTGGAAACGACATTCCTACACTTCAGTCTGTGAAGACTTGGTTTGGAAAGTGCTTCGCAATGAAAGATATGGGTGAAGCCGCATATATACTTGGCATTAAGATCTATAGAGATAGATCAAGGAGGCTACTTGGTTTAAGCCAAAGTACATACATTGACAAGGTCATTAGAAGATTCCGTATGGAAAATTCTAAGAGAGGCACCTTGCCCGTGTTACATGGAGTTTCTCTAAGCAAGACTCAATGTCCTAAGACAAAAGATGAGCATGAGAAAATGAATGATGTTCCATATGCTTCGGAAATTGGGTCCATCATGTATGCCATGATTTGTACTAGGCCGGATGTATCTTATGCTTTGAGTATGACAAGTAGATACCAATCCGACCCTGGCGAAAATCACTGGGTAGCTGTAAAAGTGATTCTTAAGTACTTGAGAAGAACTAAAGACTCGTTTTTGGTCTATGGAGGAATGGAAGATGATCTCGTTGTAAATGCTTACACGGATGCAAGCTTCCAAACCGACAAAGATGATAGCCGATCGCAATCGGGTTTTGTGTTTATGTTAAATGGTGGAGCTGTAAGCTGGAAGAGTTCCAAGCAAAGTACAACCGCTGATTCTACAACAGAAGCTGAGTATATTGCTGCATCGGATGCTGCAAAGGAAGCTGTTTGGATTAAGAAGTTCATAACTGAACTTGAAGTGGTTCCTAGTATTGCTAATCCAATAGACCTTTATTGCGACAATAATGGTGCTATTGCTCAAGCAAAGGAACCAAGAGCACATCAGAAATCCAAACACATACTTAGGCGTTTTCATATAATTCGAGAGATCGTTGATAGGGGAGACGTAAATATATGCAGAGTACCTACTGATGACAATGTTGCGGACCCGCTGACAAAGGGACTTCCACAAGCTAAACATGATGGTCATGTTAGGTCCATGGGTATTAGATACATGGGAGATTGGGCGTAGGGAAAGTGGGAGATTGTTGGTAGTGGTGCCCTAGGCACGTTTAATAAACGTTGTAATTGTTATCATTTATTTCATATCAATAAAGAGATATTTTGATTATTATTATTGTTCATGTTTACTTATAATAATCTCCGTCCCTAGTACTTGTTAAGCACTAGCATAAAGGCTAAATGATCATGCGATGATCATGTTAGATTTATGGGTACTTGTTTGGAACAAGGTACTGGACATGACCCGCTGTATGAGATTTATGTCATGGTCTATGTCGAACATATATCTCATATTAGTTATGTCCTTTGAATCCTTAGACATGAAGTTATTATAGTCTTCCACTTGATGAACATTATGTTTGACATATTCAAACGCTACATTTAACCGGGAAGCTATAAAGGGTATGATTGGCATAATCGGATTCACGTAGGGAAGAATAATAAGCTTTTGTCCCTCTTCGGAGAGATGTCAAGCTTGGGCCTCTCGTAGGAATGGTGTTGATGAAATGTTCGGCCGGACTCAAATGAATTGATTGGATCAATGGCATTTGGATTATCAACATATTCGGAATCGAGAAAGTATTGAACAAAACAAGTTGACTGTTTGACCATGACTTGTGTTCAATGACGTCGAGGACAAAGGGATTATGACATATTCTAAAGGAATGCGAACTTGTATCTAGTTATACTATTTGGGTAGGTATGACGGTTTGCTAGAACCTAATCATATCTTATGGTTTCATGTTTGAACCCATTGCCAACTTAGTATAATCCTAGAGGGTCACACACAATAGAACGAATCTTTAAAAGGACTAGATTGGAATTTTGGAAATTCTGGACAATCTGGGGAAGTGGGCGACCGCACAGTGTGGACTGGGCGGCCGCACAGTTAGCTCAGATTTGTACCAGTTTGTTTCAGATAGTTGTGCGACCGCACAGTGTATTCTGGGCGGCCGCACAGTACTGTCGGCTGGCACTTCCTAATTCGATTTGGAATGTCTTTTGACACAAGGTTCCTATTTGGAATAGGTCTTGCTTGTGTATAAAAGGATGATTTCGGCCAGAACTTCAGTGATAGCCTTTTGTGAGTCTCCAAAGAGTTTGAGAGAGGTTTTACTTTGTTCTAAGACATCCTTGGTCAAAGAACAAAATAATACACAAGAGAGAAAATTCCATATAGTTCAAATTCATTGTGAAAACGTGTTTCACAATTTGGTCTAGCAACCAAGATCAAAGAAGTTCCTTTGATATTCATTCGAAGTGTGGATACCGCTAGAGGGTGAAAATCATCATCTTCAAAGTTCGTGTTCAAGCTTTGTGATCGTGATCAAGTCTTCAAATCTCCACCAAAGACCAAGAGAAAATTTAATATCCATCAAGGGTTAGTTTTATCCTATATTCATGTTATTGTATTTGATTTAATCATATGAACGGATCTATGGGCTTTGGGTTTCAAAATTTTAAATGCTAAATTCCGCTGCGCATGTTACTACGAAACCCAACAACACCCACCCCTAACATGTGTTTGTTTTGCAAGGCAACTCAAAATTCCAACACATGTCAACTAGGTCAATATATTCAGATGAATTGCCAGAGACAACAACTTGGACTGTTCAAGATAAAATCAGTCAAACCTGCTGACATCATGCTGGATGAAAGCCAAACTTATACAAATGTTCAAGTAAGTTTATTAATGTTAAATCTTATGCTTCATTTTCTGAAATTTGTATTAAGGTTTTAAAGGTTTTCACCTTTCAAAGGTTTAAAGATTATACATCTTTCTTAAAGTTTAAGGTTCATACACCTTCGCCCGTGCGCACGTTTTTCACATTTGTCTAAATTGTAAGTTGGCCAGTGTATTTATTACATATTGATTACCATCTTGCACTTAGACAAATTGTGAACTCAATCCATTCACAATTGGTTGTAACATTAACATGTTACCACAAACAAAAGTTTAAAAGATTCAGACATCTTTTCATTCCTACTGTTAGCATTAACATGTTACATCTTGCATATTAGAAGTCAACAAGCTGCATCTCTATTTCTACCTTGCCTACATTACCAAAATATAATGTCCTGGGAGGTCAATCATTTTTACAACCATGAAAACCAAAGAAAGTTCAACAAACTGAACTATTTTAAACTAAACCATTCAAAAGGTCTAACCCATGCTATCACAAGACATGAGTTGACCACAATGCAACATGAAGGTTGTCCAAACAAAAACCAATACACCCTAATTGATCTAATTGTCTTAGAGGACACCCCCTCTATCCAAAACACAAACTTAAAATACCAAAAGAAGTTGTTTTTATTACTAACACCTTGCAGAAACAGAAGCAGTTTACCTTAACCATCCAAGACATCATCGGTCTTTACGCTTTAGTCCCCCTCAATATGCTCTGTAGGCTCTGCATCCTGGGGCTTGGAATTGACTTCTCCAACTTCTGGAATGCTACATGTTATTCCCCTGAGAGAAGCCTTCTCATCTTCTAAGTTCCATTCATCAGCTTTATCCGCCATGTATTCCTCGATCATCTGAATCCTAGCCTCAAAATCCGAGCGCCCAGCCTCTCTAACATAACGATCCTCTTGATTCTGTAGCTCTTCTCTCAACTTCTTGTTGGATTCTGCCAACCTGACTGTCAAACCAGCAATCTCTACATCTTTTCTTATAATCTCCGCCTCTTTCTCCTTTAAAGCAATTTCTGCAGCCAAAGCCCTTCCTTTTTCTGCCTTAGCTTCCTGAGCCTTCTTCTTCCACGATTCAACCTCCTTGGTTAGCATGCTTACGGAATCATGAATCTGCGCAATTAACTTGGAATAAGATTAGCATTTTTTGGCGTTATTTCACAGACAAGCAAAAACCAGAAAGACTGAAACATTACCTTCTCAACTAGATTTTCAACCACAAGATCAGAGTCTTCTAGATCCACAATCTCTCTCTTCTTCCTCTTCAACTGAACAACATCCCCAACCACCAGTTTGGGTTTAGATGAACCTTCAACCTCTACCTTAGGATTTTTAAACCTAGCCAACAAGTTGCTCGCTCCATAAGGGTTGTCAGATTGGGTAGCTGTCAAGGAAAATATTACTTAAATTTATAAACTGTTTATCTTTATTAACCAAGTTGCGGGATAAAAGATTACCAGAAGACATGTTCTGACCAGTCTCTTCTTTCTCACTCTCTGCACCTGCAACAACTCCTGGACGTATGAACTTTCTCTTATTTGTGGGTTGAGAACAAACAGCCTCTACAATTGACAAGGTGTCATTCAACTTGGGAAACAGATCATCCATCTTGCCAACTACAAGTCAGAGTCACAAAAGATTTAATCAGCATGGCAAACAAACAAGGAAAGAAAAAATGCATAAAGAAAGTCAAAACCCTACCATCCTTCTTCCAGGTTGAGAAAATTTTTTCTACACCCACCAAGCTATTTCTACTAACATAGAAGAACTTCCTCTTCCAATCCCTATCCTGGTCAATCGACTCAGTAACTAGGCTATACACCTTATTCTTGGCCCTAAACCCATACCTGTGAGACCCATGTGACCTTAGCAAGTAGCAGAAGGCAAGCTCTTCCAGACCAACCCTCAAATTTAACTCCGCACTCAGCCTATCCAGGGTCACTAGGTTCCTCCAACCAATCGGCATAAGTTGGGTATAGGCTAAACCAGTGGTTTCAAAAAAAAACGAGTGATTAAGGGCGAAAACGGGAAGGAAAGACCTATCTCAAAAGGGTACTCAGGGAATGCGAGCCACTCAAGAGAAATACAATCTGCGGCTAGATTAGGGTTTGGCTCCATGAACACTGCATTTGGGGGAAATCTGTTTTTTAGGGCTTCAATTTCTGGTTGGTCGAGCATGCATCTTTCAGAATCATGGTATTCTAACATCTTCAAACACCTAAAACCCTCAGATAAATCCGCAGCCATGGAAATTTCAGCCTAGAAAGCAATAAGAAAGAAAGGGTTTTTGAAAACTCACCAGGAAGATCGAGAAGCTACTGCCTTTTCCTCTCTCTGCAAAAATATAAGAAGTATATCAGCTTTCTTGGGTATTTAAGTCGGATAGGACAGCTCTAGCCATTAGACTCCTCGTTAAACTCAATTACTCTAAAAACCGTCAACTCAACCGTCTAAAATAAGCTACCACGCGCCCACGTTTGAGAGAAGTGATTTTTAACTTAAAAGCTTAATTTTAATTTAAAAATCAAGGGGCAATTGTTTGGGGTAGATTTTAACTGTTCATAGCATCTTGAACCAGCATGTCCATTCTGTGTCCTGAATCAACATCTTGAGCCTTCAAGTTGCTCACGGAACTGAACAGCACTTACAGGTAACCGTATTTTGCTTGTTTATTTGATAAGCCTCTATCTCCTATTTTTCAGGGACGCGAATGACAGATAGGACACGACTCATAAACAACATGTGACTAAATCAAGACTCAAAGACTAAGTCAAGCTCATCTCCTATCAACAGCAAAGGGATAAGAGACTAACTAACTGGCCGAGAATTATGGGAGCAACCTTCAATCCGTTAGCTATTGTATAGTATAAATAGAAATGATAAACACTTGTAACAACACATGCCCACTGCACTGAAATTTTCACACATTCTTTGTATTCTCTCGATCTCAAAATCAATACTAACAAAGTTTTCTTCCCCGAGGTTTTGTGCCAGCGAACAAGTTGTTCAAGGGCTTTCCTCGTTAAACTCTTGTGTTCATTTTATTCTCGAGTTGTCTTACAATTATATTCCATTGTGCCCAATAATCTTACTTGAAGTTGAATTGCAAAATTTGACCAAAACAAGAGGCACAATATTTGCAGGGGTATATGCAAATATTTAAGACTGCTGAGTGAGAGTGCAGTGAGGCTACAAAGGATTGTAAGGGTGTAAAAAGGGTGTAGAGGGTATAAAGGGTCACTTGACAACATGCCAGTATACTCCTTTATATAAGGGACGGGATATAGCCGTTGGGGGACAAGGGTACACTAGTAGCCGTTTGGGGAACAATGGTACAGAGAATTAATGACTTGTCTGTGACTTTGACTAACTCTTTGTCATTCCTTTGTATACAGGTTGTCAAGGGAAGGGAAGGTGTATTCACACTTGAACAGGCTTCAATATGAGTTATTCCAATGATTGGTAACATTGGAATAATCATTCTTCAAGGATCTGATGACGTGGGGATAGCTGTTGAAGAAGATCAGTCTTAGCTGTTGAAGCAGTGGAGCTTAGCTGTTGGACTTGTAAGCCTTTAGCTGTTGAAGCTTGTTTGTATTTATCATCTTGATAATTCATTTGTGGTAGAGGGAGTCTGTAACAGGTAGTTCTTTAGTTTGTTGGATGTATAGATGATAGGTGGATCATGTACTGACTTGACTGTTGGCTTGAATGAAAACAGAGCAGCTTAGCTGTTGAGCTTTGTATTGGGCTGCCTGTGCTCAGGTCTTTTGTATACATCATATAATCAATTGAGTTTGATTATTTATTTATCAAAACATATTTACTATGATTAATTGTGAGTTAAACATAGTGAGGTACTAACATATTGTTTAGGCGATACACTACATTGCACCTCACATGAAGAGCTCATGTGTGGTACCATTGAAAAGGGGTGCACCTGGTGGCGTGTAGCCTCGTTCAAATTAATCATTTGACAGTCACCTACCAAGGTGCTGTATATATTTCCTTCCTTCAGGGGACGGAGCTGAAGGTTAGAGGACCGCGACCTTAATTTCTTGTCTAGAACCTTTAACTTACCTATGTAAGCAGGAACTTTCCAATAAAACCGATGAATATGTTATGATGTATAATAGCTACTAGTTGCTTTAAAGTATTGAGATGTGATAACACTTAATTTGTCTTTCTCGTTGCGTGCTCATGTGCTTCTAGAATGTGACAGTAATTTGCCTTTATCAATGTTCATTTTGCATCATCCATGACATAATTTGGTAATCTAATTATTAATTTGATTATATAAGAAAAATAAAGAATGCTAGTAACTCATTGGACTGATATGAATGCTTTATGCGCAAGCCACATTCAACTGTATATTTGCATATTACTCGTCCTTTCTTGTTTAATATTATTTTTCAGTGTCTTTTTCTCTTGATGAGAAAGCCACATTCAACTGTTCTTTGGTGTGTGTGTGTGTGTGTGTGTGTGACAGAGAGAGAGAGAGAGAGAGATGTATGCAGGTATGTATCTACATATATATATAAAGAGAGAGAGAAAAGATTAAGGTTTTCAATATATTGTAGTAATTGGCAACTCTGTTTTGAGGAAGATATTGAAGAAGTGGTCCCAAAAGAGATTTCTGAACCCTATGTTGCATGCTTAAGCCCTAACTCTGACACGAGTACTTATAAACTCATATTTTCAGCCCGATATTTTGTAAATTGAGTCTATAATATTCAATGGTCCCCTCAGGAAAGATCTTGGGAAATGAACAAAATTGAAAATAAAATAAAATAAAAAAATATAACCCTAAACCTAGTTCTTGCAAAAGCATCAGGTCTCCTTTGACTATTCAGTTCAAGATTACTGGTTCATTGGTATTGCATTATGGGTAGGTATGATATGAATAGATCCCGAAATGAATGTTCATTTTGTTATTGATCAAGAACAAAAATGGAAATTCACATTGGTGAGACGGAGTTAGTAGATTAAAGTTGTCAATATTTATACTAACATAAATCATACTAGTAAATCTGGCTGCAGGAAGGTACAGAGTAAGTGAGATATGCCTATTACATAATCCCTCCCTTCCAATTTAAACTTCAAAAAACTTTTGGGTTCAAAAATGAAGAAAAATGTGATGTGTTGTGAGTGTAGATTATTGGTAGGAGAGAGAAATGACGTAGAAAATAGTTAGTGGGTAATTGTTGTGAGTATGACAAGTGGGGCCTACAAATAAAAAAGTATAAAAAACATTCCTTATTAGGTTTTGAAGTTTAAAATGGGACACTCAAAATGAAATTTTTTGAAGTTTAAAATGGAACGGAGGAAGTATATTAACTAAGGAACCAAGGACAACTGCAGCTATTTACAGCCTTATACAAGGAGAGGTCGATGATACATAAACAGAATGTGGAAATATGTTTAGCATCTTATTCATATGAGTGAGGTTAAGTATTGCTTCATCAATCTCAAAAATGAAAGTCCATTTTAGCAAAAATTGTCCCAAAATGAATGATTTTTCTTGTTGAAGTTAAATATAATGCTTGGTCATCATAAAGTTTTGGTTCTTGTAGCTAGAATGTCATCTGGTGAGATCATTAAGCGTATATGTGTATATATGCTACTCAAAAATGCCTAAATGTCAACATCCTAAAATTTCACTAAAACTCAAAAATGAAAAATAGACATCAATTTGGAACGCAGGGAGTATAAACACAAAACTCATGGGGAGTGAGAGGGAGAAAGACTAATTTCAATGACCTAGAGACTGAAAATCATGGACAGCAAATATATTACCGTATTTTGTTGAAATATACTAATGGGTGAGATTAATACATCTAAGCATAAAACACTTGCTGAACTAGGAGATCAGAGGGATGGCATTAAGACTACTTACATTTACAGTTGTACGTGGGAAGCAAGTTTATCAATCAGCTTAATTGTAACTCATAAGAGATCTAAGACTTCAGTTTGTAATTACAACTGGATGGAGATTGATGACGAAATTCCATAAAATAAGCATTATATATGATCTTTCAAACTGATTTTGATCCCATTCCGTTGTTGTGTATTTCCCTACTATTCTGAAAGAAAAGCATTCAGGGAGTAGAAACACAAAACTCATGGGGAGGTCTAAATTGAATGATTCTTACACATGAACGAGTGAATTAGAGCTAGAGAGATGGAGAAATAGTATGTCAAGAGAAGATAGAACAAAAGTTTCCTTCTACTTCTTGTTACATACTTCAAAAATAATCTTAGAGAGGATGAAGCCTTTACTAGAACTTCAGAGTGCAAACCCATTACTCCTCCCCCCCCCCCACCCACACACATACAATTGAGAAAATCAAACAAAAGTGGCTTTGTCGTTCATCATAACATAAAACCGGTCCTAGAAATGAAGCTTTTACATTCAGAAGGAGGTCAGAGATCCAAGATTGGTGATACGAGAAATTACCTTAAACTTGTCATTGATTGATTTGTTCATAACATTGATTCTAGAGAGAATGAAACTTTTTAAATTTGGAACTTCAAATATGGAAGAAATGATGTACCCTATGGATCTCCATCTCCCAGTTCAACTTCGCTGCAAAAATACAGAATCTACTGCCTGAAGAACTAGTAACTAAATCCTTTAGTCAAGTTGGCTTTGCTCGAGAGGTTTCCCCATTCTCCATAAGCCTAAACTCAAACGATGCAGGAAAATCAGGCTGCAGCCTACCTCTGTCATCAGAACCTTCTTCTTTGTCTTCATTGTATCCGTTCCCTTTGTTTATGTTAGCTCTTTCCCTTTCAAACTCCCTATATTTATGCAAATACCTCACCATGCCCTCAGAATACTGATCAAACCCTAATGAGCTGAGAGCCCAACAGATGTCATCTCCATTAACCGTCTTGCGGTTCTCCTTGTGACACTTGTCAGATGCCTCACTAGTTACAAAACTAATGAACTCTGATGCACACTCTTGTATTGTCTCCTTGGCTTCTTTTGAGATCTTTGCACTTGGTGGAAGTATTTGCTTCATTATCCTACCTATATTAGCAATGGGCAGCAATTTGTCATGCTCGTCAACCATTTCCGGATCAGATCTATATCATCTGCCAACACAAGCACACTTTTCACGCCTATATAGACTATATAGACGAGCGTACATACGTGTATAGATACATATGTATGTATATGCGCGTATGTGCGCTCACACGTGTGCTCGTACAGTGCAGATGCAACATGTTGTAGCACCAACATGTGCTTAGTGTTAAAGCCTCATTTGTCCCACATCAACTTGGAGAATATAATTGATTAACTATATAAGTTGGATAACCTTACCCCTTAACAAGGCCTTTTAAGAGGATGAGGACCTAATTCTAATATGGTATCAGAGATGGGCCGGCCTACACGTGAGGGTGTTCTAATACTTAGGTGGTCTACTTTTTGGGCTAAAGGTATACAGTGTGATCCAATTCAACTCAACTAACCTCAATCGAGCCTTTCTTGTCAGTAAAATATCTGAGTCTCCATCGTAAAGATAAATTAATGGTAGCAAGTACAGAAATAAATACAACCAATCCATTGAAATTTCTTACTTTAATGGAAAGTACAGAACAAGAATGTTTAAACATAATATATACTCTCTCCGTCCCACCAGAATTAGGATTTTTGGGTTGGACACAGGGATTAAGGAAAAAGTGTTTGTGGGTAGGTGTTGTGAGTATGAAAAGTGAAGTATGAGAGAGAAAGTGGGGTAGGGAATAATGAGTGGAAAGTTGTTGTGAGTGTGAATGTGTGTCCCATTAAATAAAACACTTCCATTTTTGGGTTGTCCTAATTCGAATGGGACACCCAAAATAGAAATTTGTCCTAATTCGAGTGGGACAGAGGGAGTATAGACAAGGGAAAAGGACCTAGCAAGATAAGATGAAATCAATACATGCCTGAGCCATTATTCAATATTTTTCAAGAAATCTGAGTCACTTTGGGGTTTTATAATGTTGGAAAATAAAGTAGTTTTTTGTAAATATAAATTATAAAAAAAAAAAAAAAAGATAAGTTCTTTAATATGGAAAAGTACATGGTCCCCCCTAAACCACCCACCTCTAGCCCCATAATCTTGAAACCTTTTACTTCCAATTTAAATGTTTGAATCTAGATCATAAAGATAAAATGGAATTTAGTACAAAAAATATGGAGTTGAGTTGTGCACGTTTGCATGTTTAGTGATTGGAGGAAACAAAATAGCAAATTAAGTTTTTCAGTGAATTTGATTGAGCTTTGGCTAATTAAATTGATGTAAAGTATTAGCCAAAGGTAGTTTCACATTATTTTTGTGTTCAAGTTGATTGAACTTAAGCTAATAACTTTCATTATTTTAATTATTCTTGTAAAAATGTTACTATTAATTTGAATGGTGTATTAATAACATGTTTAAGAGTTTTATCGTAACAGTTTAATTAAATTAACTCCCAAAATTAAAGTGAAACTAACTTTTTCAAAGGAAAAACTGATTGATGGAATAATTTATGTTAAAACCCTATAGTTGATCATGTTAGAATCAGGGGTTAGGGTGTAATGATAATCCTAGATATTGATTGAATCGTGTATAATCCACTTTCCGAATAAAGTATTTCGACCCTTTATTACCTGAGTATCACAAAATCTTTATTGGGATAAGACAATCAAACTTTCTGTTTCTGGGCAAAGAAGACAGAATAAAAACTAGAGAATTGGTTGAATTTTTCGTCATGTTAAATGAGACCAAAATCTGTTTATATACAGAGGGCTATCAGCAGTAAACAGTCACAATTGTTTAGCAAACATTGTGTCTTTAGATTTGGCGGGTAACAGTCACATTTGTTAGCAAACGATTGTGTCTTTTGGTTTTGGTGGGAAAAACGGGTAGTACATTTGGAACACCCGCAAGGGGCGCTGCCCCTTGACCCCTGCTTATTTATCGTGGTCGAAGACATATTAACTCAAACGAGTGTGTACTCCACACTTTCCCTTACTCGTATCCGAGCCTAATATGAAATCGCATTGGTCTCTAGTAAATCACAATTACATAAAATAGATGATGACACTAAAATCACCAACCGATCATGGATTACATAGGGTTTTTGGGGGGAGGGGGGAGGAAGAGATTTGGCGAAGAATCGCTCCTTTCTGGATATATATAAATTTTGTTAAATAAACCTCAATATACTATGTATGAACACCTAGTATGTATGTATGCCCTTCAAATGATAATGTAAACCTACAATATACCAGCTCCCTTTTAGTCGTACTTTCCATATTGGCTCCTTCAAATCATAAAACCTACTAATTGTAGCATTGGCAATCAGCAATAACTTTACAAATCTATATCACTCCTTAAATCTAAATACAACTATTAAAGTGGAGTAGTCAATAACAACTTAAACTAAAACAAGAACTTGACTAGATTTTTAGAGAGAAGTCAAGCCAAGCAACACTCCATATATTTGTTTCATTTTTCTTTCCAGATGATCCTTGACTGTATATCGAGACTAATCGCTCCAGGTTTTGCAGGAAGACGAAGTGGGAGCCGCTCGCATTGTGACTTTTTGCATGCGCATCCTCCACTGACAATCAGACTTGCTCCACCGAACAACCAGATGTGCCCCTAAAGGGCGCGAGAATTTCCCTAACGGGAAATCAACAAATCTTTAAACAAAATTCGTGAACGTAGCACTAGTATCATCTACTCGCTTCACCTCAACAAATTTTGATGCGGGAAATTAGTAAACTATGATATTACACTCTAATTATTATTTAACGCAATATATTTCTTAGTTTTAAAATTATGCTAAGTACTTATGATAAAAAAAAATCAAATAATGAAATGTACTAGAATTTTTACTTATGTCATGAAAAAACTAATGGAGCTGCAGTGTCCACATCAGCACCACGTCAATGTCATGTCAGCACCACATTATCAAAGTAAAAGTGTGTGATGACATGGTGTTGATGTGATAGTGAGATGCTGGCAAGTTTGTTATTTTTTTGATAAACAGTATTTTGAATTATTTGATATTTTTGTTGAAAGTACGTAACAAAATTTCAGAACTAACTAGTAGTTGAATTAACTTATGACAATTGAAAAGTCCGTTACATATCTTGGTTGTTAGCCCATTTTGATACATACGGAACAAACAATTGTGCATTTGTAGGCCTCGGAATACCCATAGGCGTTGATGTATAGATAACAAACCTCGATAGACCCTTCTTCAAGTAACCCTTCTGGGACATGAAAAACCTCTTCCTTTGGATTCTACTCATATGAATCTTTCTTCTAGAAACTTTCCAAACTGCATCGTAACTCTTCAGAAATGCATACGGTGGATTTAATCTTCCTGCGGTGGTTCACTATCCTTTAGAGTTATTTGCACCACATATTAGTCAACATTCCCACTTTCAGATTCAAATTTAGAGAACAAACACGGTGCGCTTTTTAGATACGTCTACTCATACTTCCCGCTACAGCACGCTACCGTAACCCTGATAGTGTGACTTGATTATGCGACAACAGGCAAACCAGACAAAGTAAAACCTTAGAGGATGGGAACCTATTTCAGATTTCAGAACGTTCGAACCTGTGCAAACATTCAGAAACCCACATTCATCTTCAAAACGAAGTCACTTATTGTTTAAGCGCCTAAGTGATATCAGATTCTTTGTTACTTCTGGAACATGCCTAACCTCATTCAACAATCTTACCATCAGACGTCAGTACCCTTATTGAGAAAATGGCAACACTCTTTAAAGAGACCCATCAACCATATAAACATCACTCCAATCTACTTGTATATAGGTTGCAAGCCACTCCCTGTGTGGATACATATGTTAAGATGCCCAAAATTAAGAATCTACTCATCCTACTGATGTGTGTCTTCTCTAGATGATAGAACAGAATATCCATCATTGTCATTATCTGCCAATGCAATGATAGTCGACCAATCCTCTGGTGTTATTTCTTCTTTGGACATTCAAAATTCCACTGCCCTTTTCCTTGAAGTAGTTGCAGACATCCTCAAGCTTACGATTCTTGAAGATGAACACTTATTCTTCTTCCCGAAGCTTTAACCTTTGTCGATATTAGAAATAAGTCCAGATGTCAGACTATCTGTACCCGAACCACTCGCCTTCGGTGCAGCTCCCTGGTCTTAAGAAAAGACCTTATAACTTTTCCATAATTATCAAATCCTTACCATTTATGCAAAAACATCATAATTTTCATAAGATAATGGTAAAGCAACCAAAAAAATCATAGGAACATCCTCATCACCAACCTTAACCTCTATGTTAAGCAATAATAACAACCGAGGGTTAAATTGATCTAGATGGGGTTTAGGCAACATACCTTCTTGCATACGTAGCACAAATAGTATTGTTTTAAAAACAACTTGTTGTTAATAGACTGCGTCTGATACAAGCTCTCTAACTTTCCCAAATATATGTTGATGTCTATTTACTAGCAACCTCCACTAGAACATCATCACCTTAGCACATGATATTTTATTCCAAATAAAGAGAGTCCATTTGCAAATGCCAAATAAGGTGTTCACCTCAAATTGAAATTGCCCAGACACCCCTCACATCCTCTGACCATTCAATTTATAGATCTAAATATGGAAATTACCCTTGCCCATTAAACAAAACCCTAACCTCCCCAATTCTCCTCTCCCCTCCCCACATTCACAACATACATGCTTCCCTCTCTCACTCTCCGGCGTCTGCTACGACCATATTTCCCGGCGCTACCTCCAATCGGCTTATCTCTCGTCTCCGACAGATCCATCTTCTTCAGTGAGTTCACTCTGGATATGAAACCCTAACCGACTCCCGCCCCCCATCTAGCTTAATAGTGCTCCCCCAACCTCTGGCTACATGATATAGGTAAGATCTTCTTCTCTGGCATGTAGATGTTCTTCCCCGGCGCCTAGATCTGTTTTAACCTAACGAAATACCGCAGATCTAAGCCAAATCCTCTAGCGTCTCTGTCCACTAAGTTAAACGTTCTAGCCATCGATCTCCGGCACCACCTTAGATCCAAATCTGATGAATGAACATTTTTGCAATTGACATTGTTCCGGCCGTAATATGATGATTTACTCTAACAAAAAAGTTCAAGAAGAATGTTGTTAGAACCTAAGTTTCTAAACAAGTGTTTTGACAAATAATTAAGAAAATGAAGGATTATCAAACTATGTTAAATGTGAAACATTTAACTCTCAAACAACATCTCTTCAATACAAGATAAGTCCTATTAAGTCAATGAAGAAGTCACAAAGAAAGATTGCTTATTTCACAGTCCAATGATCAACTCAAAACAGGTCTACTATCAGGTCCACTATCTTCCTTTTCTCAACCATAGTGGGATAGTAGACCTCAGCAAAGATAATAGACCTCATCCAATTCAAAAGATCTCAGTCTACCATGTGCCAGTTCATATTTTCAGTCAAAGTCAAACTGACTTTGACACTGTTCATAAGCATTGTTCCAGTCAAAGATAGTAGACTGACAAATTGCAAGCCCAAGATGCTCAAAACCTTTGGAACTCAATGGATACAAAGTGAAGACCTATAAAAGGAGCATTCATCAACTGAAGAAAACACACCTTGCCATCAAATAACTTGACATAAGCTTTTAAGCAAATTAGTTGTAAAGCACAATTAAACTTATAAATTTGTGCTAACTAAATAGGATTAATAGAGATCTCCCATAGCTAACTAGAGCCAATATTGAGATCACCAAAACCTTCACTTTTGTGAAACCGTTTTATTTTTCTTTTTGGTGCTTTGAAACAAGCATAAGCTTAGTTAGTGAGGCTAATTAGGCTCGAAAATTCTGAGGGAATTTCCTTGCAATTTATTGTAATTACTTGACGAAGGATTATAGTGGGTTGCTCTTCACTGTTGAGGATAGTGAGGCGTGGATGTAAGAGGGTTGCAATACTCTGAACCACGTTATATCGTTGTGTTTGTCTCTCTATCTCATACACATATACACACATTTTTCACTTGTCATTTACTCATTCATCTCTTCTTTCATTTCATAACTTATTCCTCTGCAAAACTCAACTCTCACACACTGCACCTCAAGATAGTCGACCTATCATTCACTGATAGTAGACCTATTGTGAACTAATAACTTTTTTGTTTAAGTGCATTAGTGAAACTGGTTCTTTCAATTAGCACCAGAGCTGGTTTCTAATAGACTTTAGTGTCTTCAAGATTAACCTCTTATGAAGAATCCAGTAACAACAACCATCATGCTCAACCAAAATGAAACAATGAGAAAGACATTCCATATGTTGATGACTGTGGATCCTTTGAAATATTTGCCTTTAAAATTAAGAGTTACCTTGATGCCAACAGTGTATGGAACTAGTTTGTTCTTCATGAATAGGTTGAGAAAAGTACCTTTTTCGTCCCTCAACTAACCTATTTTTTACCTTTTGGTCATCAAACCTATTTTTTTTTACTTAAGAATCCTTGAAATAACGTTTTCATGGATTATGTCATCCTTCCGTCTGTTTGCCGTCCAAGTGGCCGTTAAAAACGCTGATGTGGCATTTTTTCTTACTTGGCATTGTAAATTTGCTGATGAAGAAGTACAAGGGGTAAACTGGTGTACCAGTAAACATTGGTCATTAATTATCTTTTCCATAAAATGGAGGGGCTAAATTGGAAAATTGTTTACTTAAATATGAAAATAAAAACCTAAACTAATCTACTCACCTCCAGCTGTTTCTTCTTCCTCTTCCGCTCCTCTCCACCCAGCCAGCCACCCACTCCCTCTCAAACTCTTTCCTCCTTTCATCTTTTCTAGCGGTAGCCCCACCCTGTCTATCTCTCTCCGTTCTCCACCTCTTTCCTCAACATAATAGCCCCTATCCTCTCCCCTCCCTGTTCGCATACCCTCAAGGCTACAAACCCTTTATTTAAATCTGGAAAGAGAACGAACTCTACCCCTCCTTCCTCTCTTACCGCCTTCACCAAACCTCCACCACCGCGGTGCACGGATTTGGAGATTCCGAGAATTTTCCCTTCGATGATTTCGATCTATTCGGTTTTCAATTGATTAGTAATCTCAAGGTCGGTTGAATACCTCAGGCCCTGAGTAGTTTGGTTTGTGCACCTTTCATCCCCTTCTCAAATCTGATTATACTTTTATTTGGTGTCACGGTGTTTGAATTTTGAATCTAATTTAAGTCATTTCTGGGTTTCGAAAGAGGTGTGGTGAGATATCTTTGTTCGATTGGGTTTTGATTTTGGTAATTTTATGGTGGTTTTAAGAACGGTAACGATGGAGGTTGATGGTGGGTGTTGGTTATGAGGGTGGTCGGTGTTGGTGATATAATATGGTGGGTGGTGGTAAGACGGTGGTTGTGGGTGGTGGCAGGTGGTGGTTTTGATTTTTTTTCTTTTACATTCTTTTGTTTTCAACAGAACATTAGTAAAAAAAATAGGTTTGATGACCAAAAGGTAAACAATAAGTTAGTTGAGGGACGAAAAAGGTACTTTTCTCTGAATATGTTAGAATACCTACTCAACCTGACACAAATGGTGGAGAGCTCAAGTACAAAACTCCAGATCTATGGAGTGAAACTGAAAGACACTTAATAACAGCTAATCAAAAAGTTAAAAACATTTTACAAAAAAGTGTTAATGACTCATTGGCCCAAGAAATTGGGAAAGTTGAAACTGCTAAAGAAGCTTGGGACATAATCAAAATCAAGTTTATCAAACACACTAGTGCTAGAGCATAAAACTTATATAACCTCTTAAGGCAACTTGACAATTTTAATTTTTCCCCTGATGAGAGAGTTAGTGCTGCAAAAGACAGATTTGAAGACCTCCTCAGACAAGTGTCAGATCATGGCAAAAAATTGGACCAACAAGACCTATACTTGAAAATATTTTCAAGTCTCCTTGAAGAATATGAAAAAGTTGCTTTACCTATAAGGGAAGTTATTGAATGGCCAACCATGACTGTTGAACAATACTTTGGAAAACTGGAAAGATATGAGCTTGAAGGAACTGTCAAATTATCTACCATTGCTTCATCACTAGCCAATGCTCACACCATGGCTCTTGCTCATCAAGAAACCCCCAAAACATACTCACAACAAGACATTGACTCCCTAATATGCAATGAAATTCAGATATGTCCCAAAAACAAGAAGTCAAACCATTAACCAAAGAAGACATTCCCAGCTTGATATCCATAGCTATCAAAAATGCTATGAAACATCAGAAAAAAATGTTTGATAAAAGAAACAATGCATCAACCTCAAATCAAGTTCAGACTGAAAAGAAAGAAGCTACTTGTTATAATTGTGAAAAGATAAGACACTACTCACAAGAATGCCCTGAACCCAAGAAATCAAGAAACTTTTCATCTCAAAAGAAGCTGTCATACTCTAAAGAAATTATACATAGCTCAAGATGTAATTGCTACAATTGTGCTAAAACCAAAAGTGAGGGAAAGAAGGAATAAGTCATGATAGCAGACTTGTCAAAATTCAGTGATGATAAAACTGATTCAGAAGATTCAGAAGATGACATAGAAGCCATGATATGTCTTATAGCAAATGAGGAAGATGATTCAGAGAGTGAAGAAGAACTTGAAGCTCTTGCATCTGCAGAAGAACTAAAAGAGGTAAGTGATTTTAATTTCCTTGATCTTGAAGGTTTAAAAAAATTAGTTTGTACTTTATTTATTCAAAAGAAAAAGGAAGAATCAAGCCTTAGGGCCTTGATAACTGAAAATTTGCAATTTTCAAAGGAGTTAGATAATCTAAAATCCAAAAACAAACACCTTGAAACCCAAAATCTCACACTTCAAGACCAAAACAAAAAGCAAGCAGATGAGATAGTTGACCTTCATGTTGTTGGTATGTATGCCTTAGGCACGTTATTTGAATGATTAATGTTATCATTTTCTTTATGCTTTAATAAAGATATTGAATGCTTGATTATTATATCTTTTGTATGTTTATTATAATAATCTCTGTCCCTAGTAATTATGATTAATTACTAGTATAAGTTTAATAGATAGTCATATGATGATTATGTGTATGCGATACAATTAGTATGGGTATTTATTGGAAAGCAAATACTGGACTGACCCCTATGAGATTTATGTCATGGTCAAAATATCATAATTAAATATCATATAGTTATATCACTTGAATCTTTAGACCTGAGGTTATTACGGTTTTCCACATGATGAACATTATGTTTGACATATTCAAACATTACCCTTAACCGGGTAGCTATAAAGGATATGATTGGCATAATCGGAATCATGTAGGGAAGAGTAATAAGCCAAGAAAGGATTTGTTCCTCGTCAAGAGAGATGTCAAGCTTTGGCCACTCGATGAATGTTATTGATGAAATGCATGGCCATGCTCAAATGAATTGATTGGATCAATGTCATTTGTATTATCAATACATTCGGGATCGAGAAAGCATTAAACAAAGTATGTTGACCATTGATCATGGCTTATGTTTCAATAGACACTGTGTAACAAAGAGATTGTGTTATGTTCTATTTAGGAGACTTTGGATTTCAAAATTATACTAATTAGGTAGTCATAATGGCTTGCTAGAGTCCGCTTATGACTTACGGGTCCTGAATGGTTCGGACTTGTTACCAATTTAGTATAATCCTATTGGGTGACACACACAGAGCGGATAATTAAAATGAGTGAAAAACGAGGCAGTACGGACTAGGAGCCGTACGGCTCCTACAGAGCCATACGGCTGTCTTGGAGCCGTACGGCTGGTGCGCCGCACTGCAGTTTATTTTAGGATTTTCTTGTTGGACAAGAACTCCTAAACCCTAAACGATATTGGAGACCTCTAGTATATAATATGTACTACCGGGATTCAGTCCCATAACATTGATTTGTGAAATCATAAACTTTTTCTTGGAGAAAGAAAATACATACTACCTCCGTCCCAGCTCAATGTACACTTTTACTATTCATGTGGTCAATTCATTTGAACTTTGACCATTATTTTGTGAAAATCTAGCTATTATTATACAAATTTAAAACTTGTTATTGTTTTATCATTAGGAATAGTATCAATAACATCTTTCAAAATTGAATAGAGATATATAGATTTTCATAAAATTAAGGTCAAAGTTCAGTCAAGTTGACCAGAAAAGTCAAACAGTGTACATTGAGCTGGGACGGAGGTAGTATATTATACTAGGGTTATTAGGTTTGATTATTCTCAATCATCAAACCATAATAATCAAATGGAGCAATCGAAGAATCATTCTTCATTAAGTTTTTTAATCCGAAGGACCAAACAGTCAAGTCAAGAAGAGTTCTTGAATTCGCTCGACGTGTGGATCAGCGGTAAAAGGTTCTCTTCTTAGCATCTAAATCCAAGGTTCCATATTTCGATCTAGAAGGGTTAGTTTCTTTCATCTTACATATTATAAATTATTGATCATAGCGGATCTAGGTTTTAAGTTTCTTCATGTAATGTCTTCCGCTGTGCATGATTGCACCAAACCCAAAAGTGGTATAAGAGTGTAGACACCCCGCCTTGGACCGCTTAACCCGATTGCACATTTTATTTTGTGTTCTCTCCCTATTTTAGGTATTTCTCGTTAGTTTCTGTTGCCTCCGTTAAGTTCCTGACTGACTTCGTTAAGTCCAGGGACTAAACTGAATAACAGGGCTGACTTTCTAGTCCATTTTGTCAAAATTGCTATCTCCAAGGCGCACGCCTCTTCCCTTTGGGGCCAGGGGCGCGCGCATCCCGCCACCAAGGCAGGAGGCGCGCACACCTGGGCGTCAGTTACAGATTTCTGTCCAAGAATCTCTCCCTTGCTCCTTTTAACAGGTTTTGCCCGGGAAATTGACCTTTGTGCTTGGTTTTGGCACCAAAAACTCACCTTTCTTACCTATATAAACCCCTCCAATTCACTATTGAAAAGGAGGAGGATTTTGATCATTAACAAAAACTATACACAAATATATTTGCAAGGATTTTCCCAAGAATCTCTCTTTGAAGTTCTTTGAAGTATAGGTAAAAAGACTACTCTTTTCTCTCCTTTTCTACTTCATCTCTCCTCTCTTTCTTTTACTTTAATCAAAAGTGCAATCACCCAAACATTTTGGGACATGACACCAAAGACTACTTCATTTCATTGAAGCTAGTCACGGAGTTATCTCCCTACATCCCAAAACACCTCTTAAAACCCCCTTTTACCATCAAGAATAAGAAGAACATTTTATCATTTATGTAGACTTTGATCAAGTAAGACCAACTTTAGTTGGGCGAGATGGGTGTTTAAGTACTTCCCATCTCGTAACCTAACCACCGAACCTCATAACAAAGAATCTCTGTTTTCGTAATCAAACTTAGGCTATAAATATTAGGTTTTTCTTATGTTCCTCTAAAACATAGGTGGCGACTCTACAATCTAAAACAAGTTAGACATCCTAGGATCCTTCCGCCGCTCTAGCCAAGCGCGCGGGCCCTCCCGGGGTATCTACAGTGGCGACTCTGCTGGGGATGTTTGAGGGTTAAACTTGCATTTCTGATCAAAATCTACATTTTTTCTGGGCATTCTGGTTCCTGATAGGGGAAGCGTGCGCCTCTGGCCTTCTTGGCCTAAGGCGCGCGCGGCCCACATCAAGTACCAGAATCGCCCGCCTCCCATATGTTTTTCCTATTCTTCTTCTTCTTCTACACTAATCATTTCTGCAGGGGTTACAACATATATTCGGGACCAGGGCAATCCCCTGAGTCCAAAGTCTGACATTCTGACAGGTTTGCCCAGAAGCAGGCGCCTCCCATAGACACTGTGCCATGCTCGCGCTTCCCACAACACAATTCAGAGGCGCGCGCTTCTGGGTGGTTTTCCAGAGCAAGAACAGGTTTCAGAACAGGGTAGAATTGATGGGGTGTGGGCACAGTTGCCTGTATCAAGACTAATTTGGACTCCTGGACTGTTTTTATTTCGTGTTTTATTTTATCGGTCACACGGGTGATTCGAGAGTTATAATTTATGTGTTTATTTGCTTTTCTTTTAAAAAAAAAAGTAAAAAAAAAAAACGTTTTGCACATGTTGGACCTCACACTACGTGCACAAATTCCTATAAATTGCTCACTATCGAGTCGCACAAGTTCATAACCCCAAACCCGTCGAGGCCCGTGTTGGTAGTGGTGCCCTAGGCACGTTTAATAAACGTTGTAATTGTTATCATTTATTTCATATCAATAAAGAGATGTTTTGATTATTATTATTGTTCATGTTTACTTATAATAATCTCCGTCCCTAGTACTTGTTATGCACTAGTATAAAGGCTAAATGATCATGGGATGATCATGTTAGATTTATGGGTACTTGTTTGGAACAAGGTACTGGACATGACCCGCTGTATGATATTTATGTCATGGTCTATGTCGTACATATATCTCATATTAGTTATGTCATTTGAATCCTTAGACACGAAGTTATTATAGTCATCCACTTGATGAACATTGTGTTTGACATATTCAAACGCTACCTTAACACGGTAGTTATAAAGGGTATGATTGGCATGATCGGATTCACGTAGGGAAGAATAGTAAGCTAAATGGATTTGTCCCTCTACGGAGAGATGTCAAGCTTGGGCCTCTCGTAGGAATGATGTTGATGAAATGTTCGGCCGGACTCAAATGAATTGATTGGATCAATGTCATTTGGATTATCAACATATTCGGAATCGAGAAAGTATTGAACAAAACAAGTTGACTGTTTGACCATGACTTGTGTTCAATGACATCGTGGACAAAGGGATTATGACATATTCTAAAGGAATGCGAACTTGTATCTAGTTATACTATTTGGGTAGGTGTGACGGTTTGCTAGAACCTAATCATATCTTATGGTTTCATGTTTGAACCCATTGCCAACTTAGTATAATCCTAGAGGGTCACACACAATAGAACGAATCTTTAAAAGGACTAAATTGGAATTTTGGAAATTCTGGACACTCTGGGGAAGTGGGCGACCGCACAGTGTGGACTGGGCGGCCGCACACTTAGCCCATTTTGGTACCAGATTGTTTCAGTTAGTTGTGCGACCGCACAGAGGCTTTTGGGCGGCCGCACAGTGCTGTCGGGAGGCAGATTCCTAATTTGATTAGGAAACGAATTTTGGACGGATTTTGACACAAGTTTCCTATTTGGAATAGGTCCTACTTGTGTATAAAAAGCCAAATTCGGCCAGTACTCTAAACCAATGATTTTGTGAGTCTCAAAGAGTTTGAGAGAGTTTTATTTTGTGTTAAGACATCCTTGGTTGAAGAACAAAATAATACACAAAAGAAAATTCTATATAGTCATATCAATTGTGAAAGTGTGTTTCATAGTTGTTGGTCTAGAAACCAAGATCAAGAGGTGTTCTTGATATTCGTTCGTGGTGTGGATACCGCTAGAGGGTGAAGCTCATCATCTTCAAAGTTCGTGTTCTTACTTTCTTCGTGATCAAGCTTCAATATCTCCACCAAGTTTAAAGACCAAACTCCAAGCCATCAAGTGTTAGTTTTTCCTATATTCATGTTGTGATATTTGATTTAATCATATGAATGGATCTATGGGCTTTGGGTTTCAAAATTTTAAATGCTAAATTCCGCTGCGCATGTTACTACGAAACCCAACAGTGGTATCAGAGCCCCGTTCATGTTGATTATTTCAATACCTAGATCATGTTATGTGTATATAAATTGTTTATGTGCCTTGCATGGTATGAATATTGGAATATATGATGTTTATGAGTTTTGTGATTTTATGTGGTTTATTGTTTTGAAACTTTAATCGCACGATTCAATCGCAATAAATAAATTATGGTGGATTCAGAATTGTTGGTTATTAATTTTTGATTGGATCAAAGTTTTAATAATCGGGGAAAAACAATTTTGAGACACAATTTTCGAACTTGAAAATTCTGCACCTTCTGATGGCCATGGGCGACCGCACAGAAGATTCTGGGCGGCCGCACACTTTTTGGGCGACCGCACAGATATTTTTGGGCGGCCGCACAAAGGGATCAGAAGGTCTGATTTTGGTCAAAAAACAGAATCTGGAATTTTTCAAAAAGTTTCAACAAAACCAGTAACAGAACCAGTCCAGACTTGCTGATCTGGAATGGGTTTTGGGTAGTTGGTTTGTGTGTGGATTTTGGGGTTTGATTTTCCTATTTGTTTTAGTCTTGTGACTCCTAGATTGGTTCAAGTTTTGGATGGCTAATCTGCGTTCATCGAGATTGTGTTTCCCAAAATTGATCGCAATCAAAGTTTCAAAGATAAAACGAAGTTAGAATTATGAAGAGTTCATAATTGCTAAAATTGAGAAACAAAGTTCTTGATTCAATGATTGGAGATCCATGTGGAATTGTGAATGCAATTGGCCTAAATTCATCGAGACCATCTATTGCTTAGTTTCGGCCACATGGACTACTTTCTTGGTTTCTTGAATTAGTGCGGGATTGTGGTTGCCTAATGGCTTAGTTCGACCGCACTTCTTGTTGTCTTGATTTGGAAATAATAACCGAAGTTGAAATAGTCTCATCCTCATAATTATAGAGAAACTAATGACACATAAATATCATGCTTAAATTAATGGAGATTAATTTAGTGGCTAAACTTGATGTGTAACATGTTTATATTATGTGCTCATAAATGTGTTATATGCTATATGTGATGAACCTTCAAAGAAAGTTTTAAGTCCTTCATTGCCATGCCATGATTAAAACACTTGTTTATATATGGGTGATTTTGATGTGGGTTCGCCTCCGCGAAGTGCATTGATTTTATTCATGTATGAGCAAGATGAGGTTCATTAATTTAATGTGGGCTTGCCTCCGCAAGGTGCGTTAAATTGAATGGTTCCTATGCGTTTAAAATGGTTGGACTTAATTAGGCGTCAAAATAGTTTTGGGCCTAGGCAAAAGATGAGATTAAACATGTTTTTTTGAAATTGGATTTCTTAAAGAATCTCATAAAAGGATCTAAGAATCATATGGGATATGATTGACATGATTGTCTACCTAATTAATTTAGTTTTGAGCGGTCCGCCTCCGTGGACTCAAAAGTTAAATTAAAGTTGGATCGTAGCCCAATTAAATTATATTATACATTGGATGTATATGAAGGTTATATAATTTAGTGGGAGTATTTTGTTTGAAAAATACATTATTTATCTCTTTAATGAAAACCGGTACTTATTAAATTTGGAAATTTTGCATATTTGTAGATAATGACTAATAACACTCAATCAATGTCGTTGCGATCGATCCTTGAGAAGGATAAGCTCGAAGAGAATGGTACTAACTTTATGGATTGGATCCGTAGCATAAGAATCGTTCTTAGGCAAGAAGATAAGTTGTACATTCTCGATGGGCCTCTCCCTGCTGAACCACCGCCTACTGCCCCTAGGGTAGAAAGAGACAATTACAAGAAACATCGTAATGATTCTAGAGATGTAAGTTGTCTCATGCTTGCTGCTATGTGTTCAAAACTCCAACAAAGTTTGGAACATTTGGAAGCCTATGAGATAGGCGTGGAGTTGAGAACCATGTTTCAAGAGCAAGCTAGGCAAGAGAGGTACAAGACCATTGTTGCATTTACTTGTAAAATGAATGAAGGGCAACAAGTGAGTCCTCACTTTCTTAAAATGAAAGGTTATGTAGAGCACCTTGAGAAACTTGGCTATCCAATCCCATTGGAGCTAGCCACGGATCTCATTCTTAATTCATTGCCTAAAAGTTATGATCAGTTTGTGATGAATTATAACATGCATGGAATGGATAAGAATCTCTCTGAGTTGCATGGGATGCTCAAAACTGCAGAGATGAAAATTGTGGAGAAAGGTTCTCCCGTGCTCTTGGTTCATGATGGGAAGAAGGCTAGTGCCAAAGGAAAGGGTAAGGCAAAAGTTGTCAAACCCAAAATAAGCAAGGCAAAGGTTGCCAAGGCTTCTGAGGCAAAACCTGATTCACAAAAGGATGCAATCTGTTTCCATTGTCAAGAAATTGGTCATTGGAAACGTAATTGCAAGGCTTTCTTGGAAGAGCAAAAGAAGAAGAAGAGCAGCAAGGCTGCGTCGACTTCAGGTATCTATATGATAGATATTCTCCTTTCTACCACTGATTCTTGGGTATTGGATACCGGATGTGGTTCTCACATTTGTCTAAATGTGCAGGGACTAAAGAATAGGAGACTGCTTAAAGAAGGTGAGGTAGATCTACGCGTGGGGAATGGAGCAAGAGTTGCTGCATTAGCCGTAGGGACTTATGAAGTCACTTTACCTTTCGGATTAATTCTTGTTTTGAACAATTGTTATTATGTTCCGGATTTAAGCAGAAATATTATTTCAATTTCTTGTTTGGATAATGAAGGTTTTAAGTTTCTTATTGAGAATAAGAGATTTTCTATTTATTTAAATGATGTGCTTTATGGTATTTCTAATTCATTTAATGGCCTTTATATCTTGGATGTCAAGAATGAAAATAATGACAATGTCTATCATGTAAATAAGAAATCTAAACCTAATGATGTAAATCATACTTATTTGTGGCATTGTCGTCTCGGTCATATTAATGAGAAGCGTATCTCAAAACTCCATGGGGACGGATTTCTGGGTTCATGTGACTTAGAGTCATATGATACTTGTGAGTCGTGTCTTCTTGGAAAAATGACTAAGACACCTTTTACCAAGTTGGGTGAAAGGGCAAGCGACTTATTGGGGTTGATACATTCCGATGTATGCGGACCATTAAGTAGCAATGCTAGGGGAGGATTTCAATACTTCATAACCTTCACTGATGATTATAGTAGATTTGGGTATGTTTACCTAATGAAACATAAGAGTGAAGCATTTGAGATATTTAGAATATTTCAAAATGAAGTAGAAAAACAACTTGGCAAAAGTATCAAGGCACTTCGATCAGATCGTGGTGGAGAATACTTGAGTCAAGAATTTGATGATCATCTAAAGAATTGTGGAATAGTTTCACAATTGACTCCACCTGGAACGCCACAATGGAATGGTGTGTCCGAGAGGAGAAATCGGACTTTGTTAGACATGGTTCGATCAATGATGAGTCAAGTTGATCTTCCAATATCCTTTTGGGGTTACGCTCTAGAAACCACTGCTTTCACACTAAATCGTGTTCCAACTAAATCGGTTCAAAAGACTCCATATGAGATGTGGAGCGGAAAGAAAACTTGTTTATCTTTCATGAAGATTTGGGGTTGTGAAGCTTTTGTCAAAAGACTTGTCTCAGACAAACTTGCACACAAATCTGATAAATGTATTTTCGTGGGATATCCTAAGGAAACTAGAGGATATTACTTTTACAACCGCGAGGACAACAAAGTGTTTGTTGCCCGAACTGGTGTCTTTCTAGAGAAAGAGTTTCTCTCCAAAAAATCAGTGGGAGTAAAATAAATCTTGAAGAAATTCAAGACCCAGAAAATAACATTGAACCAATAGTAGAACAAGAACAAGAACCACAAAGAGTTGTGGAACCTATTCAAAATACGCAAGCAACTCGCAGATCTAGTAGGTTACGATCCGAGCCCGAGAGATATGAATTTCTCGTAACGGATAGTAATGAGGTAGAAATCATTGAGAATGATGAACCGTCAACCTACCAAGAGGCGATGTCTTCTCCTGATTCGGACAAGTGGCTTGGAGCCATGGAATCCGAATTGCAATCCATGCAAGAAATTCAAGTTTGGAATTTGATTGACGCACCCGAAGGTGTAAAAACCATAGGATGCAAATGGGTCTTCAAGAAGAAGACTGACATGGATGGAAAGGTGCATACTTACAAAGCTAGACTTGTAGCGAAAGGTTATAGGCAAGTTCATGGTATTGACTATGATGAGACCTTTTCACCCGTAGCAATGATCAAGTCTATAAGAATTTTGCTTGCCATTGCCGCATATCATGACTATGAAATATGGCAGATGGACGTCAAAACCGCTTTCCTGAATGGAAAACTTCAAGAGGATGTGTATATGACACAACCAGAAGGTTTTGAACAAGATTCTAAGGTATGCAAATTGCAGAGATCCATCTATGGATTGAAGAAAGCTTCAAGGAGTTGGAATCTCCGTTTTGATGAATCGGTCAAAGAGTTTGGTTTCATCAAGAACGAAGATGAGCCTTGTGTATACAAGAAGATTAGTGGGAGCATAGTGCTATTCCTTATTTTATACGTGGATGACATATTACTCATTGGAAACGACATTCCTACACTTCAGTCTGTGAAGACTTGGTTAGGAAAGTGTTTTGCAATGAAAGATATGGGTGAAGCCGCATATATTCTTGGCATTAAGATCTATAGAGATAGATCAAGGAGGCTACATGGTTTAAGCCAAAGTACATACATTGACAAGGTCATTAGAAGATTCCGTATGGAAAATTCTAAGAGAGGCACCTTGCCCGTGTTACATGGAGTTTCTCTAAGCAAGACTCAATGTCCTAAGACAAAAGATGAGCATGAGAAAATGAATGATGTTCCATATGCTTCGGAAATTGGGTCCATCATGTATGCCATGATTTGTACTAGACCGGATGTATCTTATGCTTTGAGCATGACAAGTAGATATCAATCCGACCCTGGCGAAAATCATTGGATAGCTGTAAAAGCGATTCTTAAGTCCTTGAGAAGAACTAAAGACTCGTTTTTGGTCTATGGAGGAATGGAAGATGATCTCGTTGTAAATGCTTACACGGATGCAAGCTTCCAAACCGACAAAGATGATAGCCGATCGCAATCGGGTTTTGTGTTTATGTTAAATGGTGGAGCTGTAAGCTGGAAGAGTTCCAAGCAAAGTACAACCGCTGATTCTACAACAGAAGCTGAGTATATTGCTGCATCGGATGCTGCAAAAGAAGCTGTTTGGATTAAGAAGTTCATAACTGAACTTGAAGTGGTTCCTAGTATTGCTAATCCAATAGACCTTTATTGCGATAATAATGGTGCTATTGCTCAAGCAAAGGAACCAAGAGCACATCAGAAATCCAAACACATACTTAGGCGTTTTCATATCATTCGAGAGATCGTTGATAGGGGAGACGTAAATATATGCAGAGTACCTACTGATGACAATGTTGCGGACCTGCTAACAAAGGGACTTCCACAAGCTAAACATGATGGTCATGTTAGGTCCATGGGTATTAGATACATGGGAGATTGGGCCTAGGGCAAGTGGGAGATTGTTGGTAGTGGTGCCCTAGGCACGTTTAATAAACGTTGTAATTGTTATCATTTATTTCATATCAATAAAGAGATGTTTTGATTATTATTATTGTTCATGTTTACTTATAATAATCTCCGTCCCTAGTACTTGTTAAGCACTAGTATAAAGGCTAAATGATCATGGGATGATCATGTTAGATTTATGGGTACTTGTTTGGAACAAGGTACTGGACATGACCCGCTGTATGAGATTTATGTCATGGTATATGTCGTACATATATCTCATATTAGTTATGTCATTTGAATCCTTAGACATGAAGTTATTATAGTCTTCCACTTGATGAACATTGTGTTTGACATATTCAAACGCTACCTTAACACGGTAGTTATAAAAGGTATGATTGGCATGATCGGATTCACGTAGGGAAGAATAGTAAGCTAAATGGATTTGTCCCTCTACGGAGAGATGTCAAGCTTGGGCCTCTCGTAGGAATGATGTTGATGAAATGTTCGGCCGGACTCAAATGAATTGATTGGATCAATGTCATTTGGATTATCAACATATTCGGAATCGAGAAAGTATTGAACAAAATAAGTTGACTGTTTGACCATGACTTGTGTTCAATGACATCGTGGACAAAGGGATTATGACATATTCTAAAGGAATGCGAACTTGTATCTAGTTATACTATTTGGGTAGGTGTGACGGTTTGCTAGAACCTAATCATATCTTATGGTTTCATGTTTGAACCCATTGCCAACTTAGTATAATCCTAGAGGGTCACACACAATAGAACGAATCTTTAAAAGGACTAAATTGAAATTTTGGAAATTCTGGACACTCTGGGGAAGTGGGCGAACGCACAGTGTGGACTGGGCGGCCGCACACTTAGCCCATTTTTGTACCAGATTGATTCAGTTAGTTGTGCGACCGCACAGAGGCTTTTGGGCGGCCGCACAGTGCTGTCGGGAGGCAGATTCCTAATTTGATTAGGAAACGAATTTTGGACGGATTTTGACACAAGTTTCCTATTTGGAATAGGTCCTACTTGTGTATAAAAAGCCAAATTCGGCCAGCACTCTAAACCAATGATTTTGTGAGTCTCAAAGAGTTTGAGAGAGTTTTATTTTGTTCTAAGACATCCTTGGTTGAAGAACAAAATAATACACAAA
Source organism: Campanula takesimana (assembly GCA_026119855.1). Taxonomy (NCBI): domain Eukaryota; kingdom Viridiplantae; phylum Streptophyta; class Magnoliopsida; order Asterales; family Campanulaceae; genus Campanula; species Campanula takesimana. The sequence continues at coordinate 431,411 of JAOWBW010000064.1, read as the reverse complement.
GAAAAATTCTATATAGTCATATCAATTGTGAAAGTGTGTTTCATAGTTGTTGGTCTAGCAACCAAGATCAAGAGGTGTTCTTGATATTCGTTCGTGGTGTGGATACCGCTAGAGGGTGAAGCTCATCATCTTCAAAGTTTGTGTTCTTACTTTCTTCGTGATCAAGCTTCAATATCTCCACCAAGTTTAAAGACCAAACTCCAAGCCATCAAGGGTTAGTCTTTCCTATATTCATGTTGTGATATTTGATTTAATCATATGAATGGATCTATGGGATTTGGGTTTCAAAATTTTAAATGCTAAATTCCGCTGCGCATGTTACTACGAAACCCAACAGCCCGTCCTAGAGAGTTTCAAGCTCCACCCGACCTTGACTCTTTTGAAGCGGTAAACCTCAGCCCGTGGCGTAGTTCGAGACTACATGCCGGGGGTGACCTTTGAGCCTCTCATTAGCCGAGCACAAGCCAACACAATTCTAGTTAGGGTCTAACACTCCGTGACCAAGTCGGTTTTCATGTGCCGAGATTTCCCTAAACTAATGTCTTCAAAACATACATGCCAAGTGGTTATCATGGACGAAATAAAACTCCGTCCCCAAGTGGTTATTATGGACGAAAATAAAAAATCCGTCCCCGTATGTATGCTTTACCACATTAATTTAGTTTAATCCCGACATGTGTAGGATTTACAAGTGTGATGGAATCCGATGAGTATATGGGACCGCGAGAAGTTCTATATACTAGTGTGACGATTCCATTATTTTCTTAGAAACTCAAAAAAAGGATTTCGTCCCTCCGACTTATATAAAAAAAAAGAGTCTTTTCTTTATGTGGTTTGAGTCGTGTGCCCAACGTGTGTTCTAAACCTCTTCATGGACCGAAAGTGCTACTCAAGACTGACAAGGGCCTCTTCTACAATATAGTTTCAATTGGTACTTACCGTGTCTACCGGGATTCAGCGAATCGGTTAGTTCGTGAAGAGATTACTCCAACAGCTCCAACAGCATCAATGGCCGGCGGCTCCAACACCGACAACACCATGTCTCTTGAGCAACTCTCCAACTTCTCCAATAACAAGTCTCCACTCTTAATAAGGAGGCCCAGAATAAAGATGATCTTTGGCAATCCCACCTCGACAATCAAAGGGAGGCCCACGAGGCCGAAATGGAGCAAATGAAAGAAAATATCACCAAGCTTGCCAAGGGTAAGAACAAGAAAGACAATGAAGTGTCTGAGTTGACCCAAGGCTTATTTGAGAGCCCCTATGTCAGTGCCCGCACCAAGAAAATAGGGGAACCGAGCACCGAGAACAATGAGCACAAAATGGTTGATTCAATTATGGCCTACATAGATCAACGCTTCAACGGCCTCAACGTGGGGAAAGGTCCCGACACGAGCCTTTATCAGTCCTCTATTCTCATGAGCACTATGGCCGCTCTCCCCGACAAGTTAAAAATGCCCGACATCAGCAAGTTCAACGGAAACTCTTACCCCATGGCACACATCGAGACCTACATATAGGCTATGGTTCCGAAAAAGGTCTCTCCGAAAGTAATGGCACAATGCTTCCCTCTTACTCTCGAGGGGGAGGCAAAGGATTGGTATGCAACTCTCCCGCTTACAGTCCGTCTTGATTGGGATGCCGCTATGCTTACCTTTAAAAGTCAATACCAAGGCAACACCACTCACCGTCCGACAAAAAAAGAGCTCGAGAACACCACTCAAAGGGACAATGAGTCCTTTATTGACTTTACAAAGAGGTGGAATGACAAGCTTGCCGAAATTGTCGAGAGGCCAAACACTAAAGAACAAATGGACATCTTTCTCAAGTGCCTAAAGATCGATCTCCGCACCCACCTAAGTGGGGCTTGCTATGCCGATTTCTCTCAAATGTATGAGGCGGGTATCCGAATGGATGAGTTGCTCAAGGAGATCAAGAAAACTGATCCTAGCTTCCGTTACAAGGCCGCCTCTAACTCCACAAAAGAGGCTTCAGTTAATGCCGTTACTACCGATAAGGGGAATTACAAAAGGGTTCCTCCTCCACAAGGCAAGAAATTTCATGATAATCGTGTCTATACTCCTCTCCACGGCATGACTATCACCGAGGCTTTCGAAGCTCTCAAAGCCAAAGGGCAAGTTACTCCTCTCCAAGGGTACAAACCCAAGGCAATGCGTCCCAACCATGCTTACCACAAGCATTGCGACTACCACCAATATAGTTGCCACACCACCGAGGAATGCTTCATCCTCCGCAATGTCATCCAAGATCTCATAGACAAGAAGGAATTCATAGTTCCTAATGAGGGTGGTGTCAATGTAATAGAGATATGAGAATTTGAGGAGACCACTCATTCAATCCCAATTGTGAATGAGGGCTCCAATGTTATGAATAAGATTGAAAATTCTTGTTATGTTGTGACTTACGATGAGGTAATGAGGGAAGTACTAGAGAATAGGAAAAAGAGGCATGATGGGAACGTCAACATGCTAACTCGATACGGACGAGTCATACCAAGCAATCCCGCTACTTCTGCACCAAGCACCTCTTCTCAAAGACCGCAAGCTCACGACACTGCCGAAGACCATTTATTGGTTCAACTCAAGAAAAGTCAAGCCAATATTTCCATTTGGGACCTCATTGCATCTTTAAAGAATCACCGAGATCTTGTCATCAGCAATCTTGACGACACATCAGTCTCTCTCGATACTACTCCCGAAGACCTCACTGCAATGATAGGCCACATTCACTTTGGCAATGTCATCACTTTTGCCGACATGGACTTTCGACCATTTGGTTCCGATCATAATGAGGCCATCTATCTCAAAGTAAGAGCAAGGGGGAGACCTATCTCAAGAGTCTTGGTTGATGGTGGTTCCGCACTCAACCTAATGCCCAGTCAAATCATGGGCATACTGGGGCTTAAAAATTCAGATTTAAGGTCTTCTACTCAAGTAATCTGAGGTTATGACATCACTGCCCGCACAGTCATGGGAATGGTGGAAATAGACATTGAGTTTGGGAGCATGGTCATATCCGTCCCGTTCCAAGTACTCGATGTTCCCTCTTCATTCAATTTGCTTTTGGGCCGACCATGGATACACAGTTCCAACGCCGTCCCTTCAACTCTTCATCAATGTGTCAAATTCCAAAATGGGACGAAATAGTGACCGTCGTGGCAGAAAACATCACTATTCACAGAAAGGGGGAACCCGTTCACCAAGTTCAGCATGGGTTAAAAGACTTCACTCTCTCCGGCGTCTCAATCAATGCCATCGACAAAGAAGGGGGAAACGGATCATGGACCCTCGGCAACCGCAAGGTCCTCTGCATGATGAGGAATATGAATTACTTCCCCGGTTTAGGCCTAGGGAAATATCAACAAGGAAGGATGAAACCTATTGATGTTCCTTTAGTTAAGAACAAATTCGGTTTGGGATATGAGTCTTCTAAAGATGACTTGAAATACGAGCAAGCCGTCAAGAATGAAAAGGCCCAAACCCGTAGGGAAGGCCATCATTATGAGATTCCTAATTTGAGACCTTACCGCAATACACTAAATGGCTACTTTGTCCGCCAAGGTGAAGATGTTCCGTACATGATCATTCCCGAGCCATGGGTCAACAGCAAGGGCATCAGAAAACCCGGTCTCGAAATCTTTTCCGACTGTGAAATCCAAAAATCTGAAGGGGAACCAACTCCCATGTTACCCCAAGAATGGTGGGGGAAGAAAGTGACCATAGCGTCAGAGACAGAGATCACCGTAGGGGAAGAATTAACAGATCTAGCCTCCATGTTCGAAGAACCTGCCATCATGGATGATTGCCAAGTCAATGCCATCTACGACACCGACACTAGAAAGGAAACTATCAGCGAGATCCAGCCAAGCTCCGAGCCGATCAACAACTGTATTCTATAAAGGGTGTTGGTCCCAAAGGGCAACAAGGGTATGAAAAATAGCTAGAGGGGGGGGGTGAATAGCTGTTTTAAAATTCTTTTCGTACCCTTGATAAACTCAATTGCAAATGCGCACTTTATCAAGTAAGCGTTATGATATGCGCCTAAGTGAGTGAGTGAAATGCACAGCGGAATTTAGTAATGTAAATAGGCGCAAAGTATGATAAAGGGGGTGCACACACACTCTAAGTATTTTGGCTCAAAGTGGGTGAAATAGGAAACTAAGGCAAATGAGTTAACAACACAACACAATTCAGATCAATCAATCTACAATGAGTTAAACAAGCAAATAGTGAGTGAAGATAATAACTTGAAAGTAATTGACAAGATAATAACACAAGCTATTTGGAGAGGTTCGATCAATGAAAGATCTACGTCCTCTACCAAGATGGTTAGTCTTGGATTTCTAATGGAGATCTTATATAATGAAAGAGTGTTACAAATTACAACTTTTGAGCTTCTACACTAACTCAAGATCTAATATTCTATGAATGAACAAATCCAAAACAATAACCGGTGTATCTCTAAAAGAAGGATCTAAGTGATCAAACTTAAAGAGGTGCGTGTGTGATTTTAGTATCAAGGCTCTTTAGATCTTTATGATTTAGAGCACAATGAAACTAAAGTGTTATAGCTTGAAGATATGGGCTAAGGATGAAGGTATGAAGATGTTCTTGAGGAATTCTGGAAAACCAAAGGCAATCTTCAAATCTTCAACAAATGCTTTGAGAGAGAAATTCTTGAAATTCTTAGCAAAACTCAGCAACTTCAAAATGTTGAAGTTATGGGGTATTTATAGTGAACTTCCAAAAACTAGCCGTTGGAGATCCTTGTGGATAAGATGAGATGTCGCTCGTTGATTGGAGCATGCATATATTATGGCCATTTTGACACTCAAATAAATGTGACCGTTGTGGACACGTGTCAACAAATTAGGCGTATATGCATCTTTTAATCACCGTTGGATCATTGGCGTAATTTGAATTCTCTTCAAGTCTTTGAATCTTCAATAAATCACTGAGTGTTGAATAAACACTTTGAGGCGCGTTGAGCCAAGAGGCGCATAGAGACTGCGCGCGCTAAGGCATATGAGGCGCATGGCGCGTATGATCAAAATAAGGCGCATAGCATTTCTTAGAAGAATACTTATATGCGCGCTAGAAGGCGCATGGCACATAGGCGTATAGGCGCATGGCTCAGCTCAAAATGTGATTTTCTTGAATCTTGATCTTCTTGCCCTATTTCTAAGCCTATTCTATAACAATGGACAACCTAAAAAAATGAAGTATAAATACTTCTTACATGTGGGTCTAAAGTCCATGAAATAAAACTTAGGTGATGGATCAATCAAATCTAATAAATCCTATTACATTAAAACTGAGATATATGTGGGCATACCCAACAATCTCCCCCTATTTGATTGATGCCATTACCTACTATATCAAGGACAAACATTATACTTTATAAAAACATGTTCAAATAAATAACTTTGATAAATCATGTCTCAAGTTAATGCACACACTAGTCCAAGATATAGATTTCTAATCTATTCCAATAAGGATAAAGCATTACATATGGAAAGATAGAAATAATAGTTCAACACATTCAAAATGATATATGAATTTTAGATTTGAAATGTGTTTAAACCAAGTTTAAACTCAATGCATGAAAGTATGAAACAATTCAATATGATGCATATGAATTTAAACATTATTCATTGTTCTACAAACAAGGAGTTTGAGTGAACAAGGTTTGATAATAAGTGATGCATTGTTCTAATTAAAACTTGGGGTGTAGGAGTTACAGATTACAAGTTTTGAATAGAACAAAAACAAAAGATGTGCTAAAACATGAAAGCACTAAATCACTAACTCAAAAAGTAGTTTCTATCACAAAAGACTCTAAAACAGAGTACTAACAAACTTACAAACAAATAGAAACTAAGGGTTGGGAGGCGCGTCATCGTCCTTCAATCCATCAATGATCTCTGAAACAGAGCGCTGAATTTGCTTTGCAAGCTGATGACTATGGTTCACTAAACCATGAGTGTCCGTGACACCGTCTCTGAGGTAACGCAAATGACTAACATTGATGTTTTGATATTCATCAATGGTAAGTTGAGTAATGGTTTGCTGTTGAGCGACGTTTTCTGCAACGTTCTGAAAGTTTGCTTCAATGGCAGCCTGCGCTGAAACAATGTCAGAGGAAATCCTATCTGAGCGCCTGTCTGCACTGGAGTGCGCGGCGCTAAAGTGAGTGACAACTAATTCCTTCAAAACTTTAATCTTTGAAAGCAGGGAATTAATGTCAACATGCGCGCTAGGAGCTGGAGCAGAGCTGGAAGAGGGCGCATGAGATCCAGGCGCATGTGAATCAGGCGTAATTGGAGCAGCGCTTGGTTCATCATTTGGTTCTGCGCCATAGACAGATAGTCCAAGGATTTGTAGCTCATCCTTAACTTCTTTGAGCTTATCAACAACGCTCAATAACTTATGGCTATCTCCAGCCACCATTTCAAACAGCTTCCTTATATCACCCGCTATGTTCAACTCTACTTCCTTTATAGCGTTAATAAAATCTTGGCCATCGGTGAGTTGGATGCCAGCGCTAATTCGTTCATGAAGAGAAGCAAGAGTACCTTTGAATAGATCATTCATCTGATCAATAGCATCATTCAACTGTTGAGGGGTCAGGAAGTGTTTGTCCTTGATGTTGGCATCTATGCACTTTATCTCCCCCTTAATGGCAGGAATCTCATCAGCATGCTGAGTAAGCATTGAAGTATGAAGCTCGAATTGTGAGTTCATTTGAGACTGGCTTTGCTGGAGTTGCTGTAGAAGAGAAATAATCACACTCATATCAGGAGTGGGAGGAGGAGGCGCAGGAGTAGAGGGGCGCATTGGAGGAGTAGGAGCGCGGGGAGGTGATGGAAGATACTCTGCACTTGAAGAAATTTCTTCAGGTTGAGGCGCAGGAGCCTTTGGGCGCACTGAAGATGGTTTGCGCCTTAAAGGTTCTGGCTCCCCTTGAGGTTGATCCTCAATATCTTTACCAAATAAATCTGCAGAGATTTTTTCTTTGAGTTGTTGTCGATCAGTTGGAGGCGCATGAACAGTTGGAGGCGCATCAGGAGCAGGCGCGCGTGCATCAGCGCTAGACCCTGCGCCTTTGCGCCTTTCAGATTTAGATAAATCAGCAGCCTGTTGCAATCTGTATTCTTCATCTCTTTTCTTCTGCGCTTCCAGTCTACTGGCTTCTTTAGCGCGTTTCAGCTCTTTTTCTTCTTCAGTGTCGGTTCTGGGGCGCTTAACAGGTCTGCTTGGTTCTTCAGCAATCCCTTTGCCTTTGCCTTTAACTGCGCCAGGAGCAGGTCTAGATTCGGCGCGTGGCGCTACTGTAGGTTCTTCTTCACCATCTGCACCAGCTGCTTCTTCATCAGAATCAGTGGCTTCATCAACCAACTGAGCGCCTTTCACCCTTGGCGCGCGCTTGGCCATGCACTTTCTGCGCCTTTTCATCACTAAACTGTCCTTACCAAAAATAGGAATATCAGTGGTTTGGTAGGCTGGGTTCTGAGCAAGGAAATTTGCAAGAGCGGGATAGGAAAGAAAGATCTTGGTTAGAATACGGCAGTGAGTCTTGAACTTCGTCTTTCCCTCAGCCTTGTTTTTATTGTACTTGTCAATCTGGTCCTGAAGATTCGTGAATAATATATGAGGCCAGTTGAGGATGGTCTTTGCCATAATAGCAGCTGTATATTCCCACTGCTCCATAGTAAATCTGTTGACATTTCCAGTTTTGAAGATAATGGAAGTGCCAACCAGATGCGCAATATGCGCCAGTAAATCACCACTATCTCTAATTTCCACAGTTTTGATATTGTTTTGAAGAGTAGGGATCTTAAGAAGAGAGCGCGCCATAATATTTTGAGCAGCGTCTGAATAGGAACTGATTTTGCCAGCAACACTCAAAGGGCCAGTAGTGTTGAAGTTGACAATCTTTTTGATAGTGCCAGCAGACATAGTGATTTCAACATCTTGAACCACTGCGCGTATTCGATAGCGCACCATCCCTTCTACATCAATTGGAATTTCCACAAATTTAGCTGTGGAGAAGAATTCATCAACTAGGAACGGTGAGTAGAAAGGTTGCTCCAGAGTGAATAAGGGAAGGAGTCCAGCAAGTCTGATATATTCCATAACATCTACACCCATGGGATCAGCAGCTAGCTTATTTAAATCAAAGGTTTCACCAGGTCTGAAATTATTGAGATCCTGAAAAAGATAAACATTGAAAGGAATTAGTGTGAATCAGGCGCATAGAATCATAAATAAGCAAAGTGAGGACTAGGCGCATACAAAATTTTAGGCGCATAATAATAATTAGGCGCAGAGAGTCATAGGCGCATAAGAGAGCACAGTGAGTCAAGGCGCATGATTATAGTAGGCGCATGAAATTATGAGGCGCATAGAAATACAGGGAGCATATTTATGGTTCTATGAAATATACTAAGAAAAATTTGAACATAAAAATTGACTAAGTATGAATTGGGACGCATAGTAAGTGTAGGCGCATAATGTTATTAGGCGCAAAAGGATTGAGGCGCAAACACAAGTAAGCGCAAGAATCTCTTTGAGGCGCATAATATCAATGTGCGCATAATCATACTAGGCGCATGAATTCATATATAGGCGCATTACTTATGTAGAAATTTAAACTTAGTATAAAAACTCACAAACACATGCAAACATACATATGCAAGTTTTCAGAATCAAAACGTGAAAATTTTGAAAAACAAGTTTTGAAAATTATGAAACCCAAGTCAAGCAAAAATAACGAAGAACACGAAGAACATGCCTTGAGTGCTCGAAGAACACCAAGAACACATAATTCGTGAAACTTCACCAAATCAAGCATACAATATATCAAAATGACCGCACGAAGACAAGGATAACAAAAATGTAAAACAAAACAAGTAAAAATCAACAACGAATCCAGTAAATGGATTCAAAGAACCGAAAAACCGAAAAGTAAAAAAAATGGAAAATCTTCAGATTTGCGAAATATAACGACTTGATCGTTGAAAAGTTTAGCTATAAAGACTCGAAATCATGAAACGAACATAACCTAACAAACGATTTTGAAAACGGATCACCGAAGCAAGAAAAATCAAAGAAAAATATGATCCGGGTTTTGAAAGTCGAACACAGTGAATGACGAAAAAAAATTCAGAAATTTAAAGAGTTTTAGAGTTTAAGAATCCATACCATTTCGTCTTGTGTAGATTTCGAAGCTTTCTTAGGACCCATTAATGAAATTTAGAAGAAGAAAAGAGAAATATATATAGAGAAAGAGAAAGAGAAGGAGAGAGAAAGCAGAGAGAAACGGGAGAGAGAGAGTGAGTAGTGGGGTGTAGGGAAAATATGGAGTTGGTGAGAGAGAGAGAGAGAGAGTGAAGGGAGGTATATATAGGTTATGATTAAAAATTTTGCACAGATGGAAATAATAGGGTTAAAATTTAAAAAGATGGAAAGTTGAAAGGATGTGCATTTATGAGAGGTTTTATGATTTCGGCTAATCATGACAGGAAGGTACGGCGCATTAATGAGGGTTTTTGTGATTTGAAGAACATTAAATGCAGAATGACATAAAGTGTCATGATGTGACATTTTGGGTAAAAGAAAAACTGCTCCACTTTCCCTTTAAGTGTATGAGCAATTTTGACTAATTTTTGCACAAACCCCAAAAATATTTATTTTGGTGTAATTTTGGGGTGCAAGAAATATATCCCCAGAAAATAAAATTTTGAAAAACGCAAAACGAGGGAAAAATTAATTGCACAAGTACCCTTGAACAATTAATGGAATGTCAAAAGACAAAATTCCTATAATAAATGATGGGAATTTACGTACCTGGTACTTGTGAAAATTTAATACCTTCAATTATTGAAGTAATAAGCATGGTAGCATTGATTGAGCCGCAGAAGTAAATGCGCGCATGAAGGGGCGCATTACTCATCAAGGCGCGCAGAATGATATAGATAGCATTACGTAATAGGCGCGCAGAGATGTTTGAGCGCGCATAAGCGTTTGGCGCGCATTAGATGCTAGGCGCGCATAGATGATAGGCGCGCAGGATAGTGAGGCGCGCAGGAGATGCTAGGCGCGCAGGAAGTTTCCTTGAAACTTTGAAATGTTTTAACATTTGAACCTAGTTTACTCATAACTCAATAAAAAACAAAATCATTAGTATTGACAAAACTATATTGAATTTAGTTGAGTTCAAGCATACCCATTTCACCTCTCAAAAACATGAACCGTTTCGCGTCGAGTGCTTTTGTTAGAATGTCGGCGATTTGATAGTCGGTTCCCACGTATTCCAAATGAATATTGCCCTTATCCACGTGGTCTTTGAGGAAGTGATATTTGATGTCGATGTGCTTGGTCTTTAAGTGCATGACAGGATTTTCAGAAATCGTAATTGTTGATGTATTGTCGCAGTAGATGGGACAATTTTCTTCGATGATATCATAGTCCACCAATTGCTGCTTCATCCAAAGTATTTGACAAAAACAACTTCCCGCAGCGATATATTCGGCTTCGGTTGTTGAGACAGATACGGAAGCTTGTTTCTTACTTGCCCATGACACAAGTCGATATCCGAGGAAATGACAAGTGCCACTAGTGCTTTTCCTATCAATGGTGCACGCTGCGTAATCCGCATCTGAATAACCTACAAGTTTAAAGTTCGAATCTTTGGTGTACCAAAGTCCAAGGTTAACAGTGCCGGAGAGATATCTTATAATACGTTTCACAGCAATCAAGTGTGCTTCTCTAGGATCGGATTGATAACGAGCACAAACACAAACACTAAACATAATATCAGGCCTACTAGCAGTAAGATAAAGGAGTGAGCCAATCATACCTCGATAGAGCGTTTGATCAACACGTTTACCTTTTAAATCTTTGTCGAGTTTGTTGCCGGTGGCCATTGGAGTATCGCATGCTTTAGCATTTTCAAGTCCAAACTTCTTGATTAAGTCCTTTGTGTATTTGGCTTGATTGATAAAGATGCCTTCACTCATTTGTTTGATTTGAAGCCCGAGGAAGAATGTAAGTTCTCCCATCATGCTCATTTCAAACTTGCTCTTCATTAGTTTCTCAAAGTGCTTGCACAACAATTCATTAGTAGAACCAAATATAATATCATCAACATAAATTTGAACAAGTAATTTATGACCATTATGTTTGGCAATGAAAAGAGTTGTATCGATTTTACCGCGAGTGAAGCCTTTTTCGATGAGAAACTTGGATAGTCTATCATACCATGCTCTTGGTGCTTGTTTGAGTCCATACAAAGCTTTCTGGAGTTTGTAGACATGATTTGGAAATTGTGAATCTTCAAATCCAGGTGGTTGAGCTACGTAGACTTGTTCTTGGAGTTCACCATTTAGAAACGCGCTGTTCACATCCATTTGATATAACTTGAAGTTCTTGTGAGCGGCGTAAGCAAGAAATAATCTGATAGCTTCAAGTCTTTCTACGGGCGCAAAAGTTTCATCATAATCAATTCCTTGTTCTTGCCTATAGCCTTGTGCAACCAATCTTGCTTTGTTTCTTGTGATGGTTCCATTCACATCCATCTTGTTTCTGAACACCCATTTCGTACCAATCACTCCATGATCATTTGGTCTTAGAACTAGAGTCCAAACCTTACATCGTTCAAATTGATTGAGTTCTTCTTGCATTGCAACAACCCAATTAGGATCTTGGAGCGCTTCATCAGCCTTCTTCGGTTCAATTTGAGAGATAAAAGCAGTGTAAGCATCAAAGTTTGTAGCTCTCCTTGTTCGAACACCAACTTGTAGATCACCGATGATATTAGCAATTGGGTGACCTCTAACTTCACGAATTTCAGGAGGTAAGTTAGGTTGAGTCGTAGTAACTTGAAGGTCTTCAATTGGTACATCTTCACCAGATTCTAAATCATCAAAATTTGGGGGTTGAATTGGTGTAGAGTTGAAACTTGGGTTTACACCAGATGCAGCAGTAGAAATAGGCGCGTGAGAGGAATCATGAGTCGCATCATTGGAATGAGGCGCAATAGAGGATTCACCAGGCGTACCATTCAATGGATTAGGCGCATTTGATGTAGATGGATTTCCTTGAGTTGCTAAATTCTGATGTTGAGTAGGCGCAACATGAATAGGAGCACCTGTATCATTTAGCTCAACAGAATCATCAGCAACATTTGGAGCCAAATGTGGCTCAAGGAGAGAATGTTCATCAAATGTAACATATACAGATTCAACTATCACTAAAGTAGATCTATTAAAAACACGAAAAGCTTTAGAGTGTTTGGCATACCCAACAAAAATACCTTCGTCGGCTTTGGAATCGAATTTACCTCTATGTTCATTTCCGTTGTAGAGGATATAACATTTGCAACCAAAGATCTTGATGAATGCAATGTTGGGAGTTCTACCACGCCAAAGTTCATACGGAGTCTTGTTGTGAAATTTATTGATGAGGGAACGATTTTGAGTAAAACATGCAGTGTTGATAGCTTCTTCCCAAAAGTACTTAGGCAATTTAGCTTCAGCTATCATCGTCTTTCCCGCTTCAATCAACGTCCTATTCTTTCTTTCAACAACGCCATTTTGTTGAGGAACTCCGGCGGTTGAAAAGTTGTGATCTATCCCATGATCTTCGCAATATCGAGCAACACCGTTGTTCTTGAATTATGTTCCATTGTCGGATCGAACACTAACGATGTCATCTTCTTTTTGGGTTTGGAGCAGTCGAAATAAGGTAGTGAGAATATTATAACAATCATCTTTTGTAATCATCATCTCCACCCATATATATCTTGAATAATCATCCACCATAGCTAGAGTATACTTGTTTCTTCTAATACTTGCGGTGGTGACTGGTCCAAATAGATCAATGTGAAGCAGTTGCAAACATCTAGTAGTTGAAGGATTTGACTTGCTTGAAAATGACTGCTTCGGTTGTTTGCCAAGTTGACACGCGGCGCACTTTTTGTCATGATGATCAGCAACCTTGGGAAGTGTCACGACCCGAAATCTAGGCTCTATTTTATTAGTAATTAAATGATTTTTATTTAATTATTTGCTTAGTTATTTATTTAAATTATTATTTATTTAAATAATTATGTGTGAAATTAATGTGTTATAATAATTATGCCTAGCATTCTATTTGGGTCATTTGTGCTAGTGTAGAAATGTTGAGTCTTAATTGTTAGTAGGGAGTGTAGTATTGTGTGTAGTGTGAGTGAGGGGGCCTAAGTGTAAGTTTTTTAATAATTTCCCTATTTCCCCCTCACCTCCCTCACCTTCTCCCTCACTCTCCCCTCTCCTTCCCAGCCAACTCCCTCCCTCTCTCCTCCATTGTGGTAAGTTTTCTTCTCCTTACTTCTCTCTTCATTTTCTCCTTCTTCCTCTCATCTTCTCTCATTTCTTAAAACGTGAACCTTGTTTAGATCGTCGATAGGATCGCGTAGAACCAAAAAGAATTGAATTCCGTCAACTTTGAGAAAATTCAAGTAAGTTACTTTTCCCCCATTTTGATGCTAAAATGTTCATATCATGTTTAGATAATGCTTAATGTGTTATATTTGAAGTTTGATTGAGTTTTGAATTTATTTCGAATTTATTTGAGTTCTTGGTCAAAAATGGTGAAATCTTGAATGTGGAGATTTGATCTTGGTCTTGATTGATAAAAGGTGTTATTAAGATCTCCTTTTTAGTTAAATGATGTTTGGGTACCTTGAGGATCTTATTGGTGGTGTTTGCTTAAGAGAGTTGTGAGAATGGTAAAGGAAATTGATGAACCCAGCTGGGAATTTCTCCCAGCCCGTAGACCAGGCGCCCGCCTGTGTTGGACCAGGCGCCCGCCTACTCCCACTTTTTCTAGCGCCTGACCTTCTGTCCATTCAAGCGCGCGCCTGCCTATGACCAGGCGCCCGCCCGCCCCCTGTTCCAGGAATTTGACCTTTTTGCTTGTTTAAACTAAATGGCTTAACTAGTTTAGGTTTAATCCTTCTAATTAACTTAAGATAACACCGTGGAACACTTTATTGTGTGGATTTGGTTCTTTTGTGAATAAATATGATGTGAAATTTATTTAAGTACCGTTTTGGTAATGTTGGGCATCTTTATGTGCGGTTTGGATTGTTTACCTTTGTGGTAATTTAATTGGAATGGTTCCCTTCTTTGGAACCTTAAGTTGTTCATTCATGCTAAATTATTATTACTTAGCATTTATTTGGAAGCCCAACTGGCATATTTGTTGCATCGGGCGATGGGAAGGATTATAATGGCAAAGCCAAGTCCATTATAATGTTGACCATTGTTTTGCCCCCTTTTTTACCCCTTTTCCAGATTGGCCTTGGAAAGGATAAGTTAGCGTTCCTCTGTGAATGTATCTAGCTACCGGGCATGACTTTGTGTCATGGTCCTTGTCCTTTATGACACTTTTATGGTTATTGGTTCCGGTACCGGGGTTTTCTCTTCGGCTTTCATGCTATTATGAAGATGATGATTTGGTGATTATTGAAGCTGCGCAGCGATCCTTTATTTGGATGTTCCGGTTTTGGAAACCTTGGCTATATCCTTTGTTATGTGTTTATTTCCCTGCTATCTGTTATGTGATAAATGCTATGTGCTATGTGATATTTATTATTGCTTATCGCTTCGTGCATCATAGCATGTCATATAGTTGCATTAGCAACTTATTGAGATTTATCTCACCCCCTTTTCTTTTATCTTTGTTTTTCCTTAAACCCCCCCCCCAGGTGCTAAGGATTAGTCTCGCTGATCACGAGAAAGAGGACGTCGAGTGTGGATACATTCTTTTAGGGAAGGTTATTATAGGTTGGTTTACATTATGTAAATGTGTAACCATTTTGGGTAGTTGTACCAAACAATGACGTCACTAAGAACTGTATATTTGTATTTTGTGGGGCATAAACTTGTGGAAGTTTATGATAGTTGTAATTGGTTTTTATCAAACTTGGTTTTGTAAAACTTTGGATCATCACCCTTTTGGTATCAAATGGAATTTTTAACTTTGGTATTTGTCAGTTTTGGTTTTAAGTCGACGTCCAGATCGTGGTCTCGGGCCCGCGGGGTCCGGGGTCGCGACAGTTGGTATCAGAGCTATGGCATTAGCTCTAAGTATAAGTCTAGTGGATTAGTATGACCTAGGTGGGTAGTAGTGTGCGGAGTGATTAACGGTTGATGTCTTATGCAGGTAATTACTCGAAATGTCTGGAAGAAGAAACAGAGGAGGAACTAGTGGGGCACCGAATCAGAATGATACAGGGAAGAAGCACGTGCTATGTTTCAAGGCATGTTCGAGGCGCCATGAAGGCCATACATGATCAAGGTCCGAGGTTAGAACAAGCACCCCCCCGCTATGGATTGGAGCAATCTGAAGTTGAAACCGTTGAATTCAATGGGGAGCCCGATGTAAGGAAAGCTGAGTTGTGGATTGATTCTATGGAGAAGATTTATGATGTGTTTGGGTGTTCGGATGAGGACAAGGTC